>CAAKHG010003194.1:1179-11504 GCA_901007715.1 Dactylopterus volitans
GGGACCAGCCAAAGATTGTGAATCTCATGGCAGCCTTTCTGTTTTCAATAGCAATTTCATACATCATACAGTAATTCAAAATGTTATTGTTGCGGGGGTTTTTTTTTTATGTGGCAGTTTTTGTCAGTTTTTATGTCAAAAGCTTGTTGATATTATTACCACACATTTTTCAGTCACTGTGTAACACATTCTTTCTGTAGGCAGTATTACAGTATTTGCACACACAAACTCATAAACAATGTCAGTCTCATGTAAATGCATCTTTGCCAACAACCTTACGGTAAAAACACAAACGCATCCCATCATTACATCATGATGCATCAGTCATTTGAGCAAGACTATCTATGATGACGTGGATACTTGCGCTCATTGTCTTGTTTTAAAATCTATCAAAGGATGATGAGGTTAGTCAAGATAGCTCATGTCCTGTCACTAAATGAGCAAAGAAAAGCAATTAAATCCATGCATCTGGAGGGCACAAAAGTCTGCTAGAAAAAGGAAAAGATTGCAAGATTTGAAATGAACTGGCCCAAGGCTTGTGACAAAAATTAATTGGGAACCTATTAGGAACCACAATGGCAGTCAGTGGAGCGCATTCCTCCCTCAAGGCAGAACAATCCTACACTTGTCTGTCTGGCTATTATCCTCAAGAAACAAAAGAAGTTGGACACTCGCACACACATTTCTCACAACACATGGTAAATCATAGAGGCAAGATTACTTACATATTTGATTCCTAAAACATGCTTCCGCTGATAAAACCCAAATATTTTTTCAACACAAATGTCACTGAGCAATAGAGCTCAATTGAAAAAAAAAAACATACGCTTTTTGCAAATAACCTGCACCGTGATCTGGATCTACATCAACATGGGTGTCTCCTCTGGTCTATGGCTTATTCTCCCACGGATTTTGTTGGAAATATTGTACATTGTAGAATTTCAGTGGGTGCATCTCCGATTGAACATTTCTGTAGAGTAATTTGCCTCAGATGCACAATGCTTTATATATTGTGTTTTTACTACAGCATTACAAACACAGGAGGAGAGCCATCTCTGTTTCGTGTTTTTATTCCGAGTGAACCAGCTCTACGATCACAAGCTAGAGTGGTGGTGAGATCCTCATCACTGTTTAACAGCACAACTGACAAGCTCTTTGGCTCTGACAGGGTATCATGAATATAAATGACAAGTTAAATTTTGGGTTTTGCTGTAGATAATGGCTCCGGACAATTGTGAAGCAAGAAGTTTTCATTAAAACCTGGCACAAAGGAAACATGGAAATTTAATAGCCAGATTACTTGACTTCAACCAGACTATAAATTATCTCCAAAAGATGATTAATTTTGAGAGGGAATGTCAGATGTCCTGAAGAATCCTGTTTTGGCAAATGGAGGGTTCAATATACTGATGTTCCAGCCCGACCTCATCTCAGCCCTTCAAAAATAGACTGCTGTTGGTGTATGATATCAACACCCAAAGCCTTGCTGTGCGTCTTTTTGAGAAGTCGCAGGCCGTCCAATTACCCCTTTGCATATCTCCAGTCACCATGCGCGACACACACGTGCGTCCATGACAACAGTGTGTATGTTGCATTGACAATCTTTTCCCAAAACCTAACCAGGTCTTAATTTATAGCGCCAAAATGTAATAAAATATGATCATTTGTAATATTGGAATGCACTGTAAACTGTTGCAGTGATGATCATGATCATGACTCGTGGCTGCAAATGAGGAAGAGCTGCTTACAAATGTCCCTTAGTGCTAAGGGACATCTGGGGAGTGGGCAACCTTGTAGTTATATGCTTGTTTGACTCATTTAAAATTCCCTCCTACCGTAAGCCAGGGTCATTTAACACCGACGAAGATGGTTTCACTTTGCAAATCAGGTGTAGGATGCGATGGTTGTAACAGCATAGCTGGGGGCGTCAGTATCCGATGAGCTAGGATGAGAACGAGTTAGATGTTACCAAGATGTCGCCTTCACTTGTCCTGCCTCACACACCCAGCGGTTTGGACATAAATCTTAAAGCCTGTGAAAAATTTCATGATCTACAGTTTCAGGTGGCAGTGAACTTTATTAATCACATGTGTGTGGAATCCCCTGAGCTGCCTGCACTAATGTACTCTGTGTTTTATCATCAGGGTGCTGGATGGTTGGCTATTCTGGTCACATGGCAGCTGCCAGATATTGCAATCACTTGAGACGATCCAGTTTGACATAGACAAACAGTCTGCCACCTGTGCTGCAGGAAGCACCAAAGGAACACATTTATTTGTCATCCAGTGTCACAGTAAACTCCAAATTATATTCCGCCCTTTAGAAATTCACTCAGGCCAGAGAGGGGTCAGAGTTGCAATCACCGATTAGATCCACAGTGAGAATTGTAAGATAATGAATTAATTCTCCAACAGAAAATTGGCCTGTTTCATGCAGAAACAGGTAAATATATTTACGTAGAATTTCAAAAGTAAGATTGTTTTCATTACAGTTGACGGGGGGTACATTTGTGTTTGGGCAGAGATCATCTATTCATCCCTTCCAACTTTATTCGTTCTGCTGACTGAATAAAGAAGCCTTTGACCTTATTCGCAGTTAAAGGTCAGAGACACAGTGAGAGGTAGTGAAATTAAGGAGGGAAGTCAATATTGATGCAGGCCTTTAGTGGCCAACTTTTTATCACTTCTACTGAATTTCTCTTATTTTGAGGTTGGTAATAAAAGGCAATTTGAATTCTCGTCTGGTTCCAGTCTAGTCTTAAGGCTATTCAACTGGTAAATCAGACATTATGTCAAGGGCTTCTGGTTAATGGAGTCCATCGCCGAAGTGCGGTCTTACAACCATGTTGACTTTTGGGCCGTTTCTTATCTCCACTCAGCAGGCGCTCAGTAGTAAATAGTGGAGACCAAGAACGCAGTTATTACACAAAAACAATTAGCAAAATGCCCCTAAAGGTGCGCTTAAGTCTGAAAGAGCTTTAAAAATAGTAGCATGAACAGATTTGTTCAACCTCAAGTCCCACTACCAATTTAAGTTCAGTCTCCAATGAATAAGATTAGGGGACACTTTATGTGGTTTCTCTAAATCTTTTTCAGCTGATAACACAAAATGCCAATGCTTTAGTGATTCATGATGACGAATCTGCCACTAATTGAACCGTAAATTATGCAACAGACGTAATGGACCTGGCATTCATTTGTCCATTTAAGCAAATGAAGAGGTACTTAACAAAAAAAACCCCAAAAAACAAAACAAGTAATAACATGCACATCTGTTACATGCAAGGACTGATTAACCTGCTTGTGTTGCTCTGCATTGCATAGAAAGACTGACAAGAACATATAATTTATGAAAATCCTTGGAGGGAATGTATGATTAGGTTAACTGTGACCTCACATAGGTGGTGTGGTGTGTATGCCGTTTGTTGTTTAGTGTTCAGATGGCTTTCGTCAAAAACGACGCAACACAGATGTACAAGCTCTGAGGAAAGGGAACACAAAGGAAAGAGGCGACAACCATCGGCGGATTGGCAAGAGGTGCCAAAACATAGAAAACTAAACTAAGAAGAACCAAAAATACACTCGCAGATGTGATAACCAAACTTACAATAACCGAGGAATTTACCAAAAACAGTATGGCTACAGTTACAGTGCAAAAAAACAAACAAAGAAGCAAACAAGCAAAAAAAAAACAACCCAAAAAAACACTCTGGCCCAATTGCTGAAAACACGGGTGCCTAATAAAAAGTAACATAAACACAGTTTAGACCCGAAGTTACCACCACAATAACTATTACAATTGGGCAACAGATTTAGCAGTCATCAAGAGGCCACGAGTTGGACTGGTCACATAAAATCACAGCCGCCCCTGGCGATGAGATGGAGGAAGCTGGCTCCTCGCTAACAGCGGTGAGGAGTTTGCTCAGGTGGTGAGCCAGGGGGCGTGGCTTGGGAGGGACTCCCCGCTGACGTCAGTCCAGACCTGAATAATGAAACTCACACATGAGCATAGCAACAATACAACAACAACAACATTACGGATCTAAAAGGTCGTAACAAACAGCAACAACAATATTAGTAATAACAATAACCATCATATCCACTGGAAAAGTATGTTACAATGATAATAATAACAACAATGATGATAATAATGACAGCAAATTTAATAACAACATTAATCAATATACTGAATATATGAACGGGACAATAATAAAAGCAAAGTAAAATGACAATAATAATAATAATAATAATAATAATAATAATAATAATAATAATAATAATAATGATAATAATAATACAACAACAACAACAACAAGAATAATAAGAATAATAAGAATAATAAGAATAATAAGAATAAGAATAATAAGAATAAGAATAAGGTAAAATATAATAAAAATAGTAACAGTTTTCAGGAGCACCTGTTCAGTGGGAGAGAGAGTTGAGAGAGGAAGGAGGAGAAATTAAAATAGATGAACATGATAATAATAATAAACATAATTAGGAATTAGAGGAAGCTGTTAGGGGCTGTATTTGGTGTGTCTGTGCAGGTGAATGTCAGATTGGAAGTTTTGTGGATGTTTTTGTGCATGGTGGACAGGAAAAGAGTCGGCGGAATATGTCGGAATGATGAGTGGTGTCAAAAATGTCTCTTGTCTTCTTATTGTGGCAGGTATTGTGGACATATTTTAGACTGACTGAACCTCATTTTGAATATTTTTCTCCCTGTTCAGTGAACTTTGTGAACAGTCTTTTATTTTGTATGAGTAGGACGTTTGTGTTGGTATGGAAAAGATGCTCTTGCAGATTTGGTTCAAGAAGTCAGCAGCAGGGATTATCTGTAAATCTTGTTTCCTTTTTCTGGGTGGGATGACAATATTTGGTCAGATGTGGAGATAATCTTGTAATTTTTTTTTCCATTTGGTGATGTTGATCAGGGTTGAAGCCAGTGGAATAAGATTTTAATTGGATGATTCAGTGTCTATTTTGGTTTGAATGGAGGATTTAATCTAGAGATATTCTAGGAAGTGGCTCCCTCTCCCCAATGCTGTACTTCTGGACCAAGTAATGAGTGAGTGAGACCATGGTATCATTATGAAAGATATGCTTGAGATATGTAAGACAGGAATTGTGCAAGATAGAATGGCTCATAAGTGGTAGAGATATGAATATCTTTACACAGCGTTTGCTATGACAATTCGGGAATCATCCGATTGGTTGGGATTGGTCTATTTATAAATGAATTGGAGTTGGTTAGCAATAAAGTAATTTAGAAAATTAAATGCTTTGACACCGCCTTAGTTTTGGGGTTTTGTAAGGTGACTAATTTTATTGTATGTGCCTGTTTTCCCAGTTGCATTTTGAGATGATGGCGTCTAGTGACTTGAACTAACTCTGACAACCTGGGGAAAAAAGGTGATGGTCCACGGTGAGGAGGCTCATCTTATGGTATATACATTTTGTTCGAAATGCTCTGTTTTTTTTTTTTTTACATTTTGACAGATAGCTGCTCCAAATGGTTCAGCGAAGACAGCGAATAAGGTGTAGTGCAGTGGATGGGTAGTGCTTGTGACCAATGGTGATGTGTACAAAACCGTCACCCATTTAACAAATGATTCATCGAAACAAAACTTCTGAAGTGTTAAAAAAACAAACAAACAAACAAACAAACAAACAAAAAAAATCAATTAACTTTATTGAATGATTTCCCTGTGCCCAGTAACATGATAGTTGCTGAGTTTGCATGAGAAATGCATTGGATGAGGCTGAAAAGTTTTAGGTTGTCGGGTGAGGGTCGTTCTTTAATGAAGTCTGTTTGGTCTGAGTGGATGATGTGTGGGGTAACTGTTTCTATTTGTATTGTTAGAGCCTTGCTGATTATTTTGAAGTCAGTTTTGATAAGAGATGAGGGTGATGGCTTGTTTGAGCAGGTGGGAAGTTGGGACTGTTCTTTAATTTCAGCTGTTTATCTTTGGAAAACGTGTACTAAAATATGCCATAGTGTCAATAGAACTCAGGAGGAAAGCCATCCAGTCCTGGTGATTTATTGATGGACATGAGTTTAGGTGCATTGTGGGATGCTATTCTTGTGAGTTTATTGTATTTGGTTGAGCTTCACTCAGTTGAGGCACAATAATATTATTAAAGAAAGAGTCATTGTCTTTTTGGCTTGGTCTATGATTTGATGGGTATGGGTGAGTGGAATTTTTTTTTTTTTGAATGTTCCATTAATTTTATTAGCTGTCTGTATCATCTTCCCTGCTGAGTTCACAATCTTTGGAACTGTTGGTTTCTCTTTCTTTCATTTGATTTGTTGGTTAAGCATTTTCAGTATTTATAACGGTGTCCAAAATCTTGGTGTCTGAGTCAGTGTATGAGGAATTTAGTTTTCTTATTTAAATGTAAATTCAGTTACAGATTTTATGTTCAAAACTCATTTTGGATTGTTATTTATCTATTGTTGGTGTTTTAGTACTGGGGTTCTCCAGTTCTTTGATCTTATGTTCCTGTTCATTGTCTTTCTTTTTCATGTGTACTGAGTATGATTTGAACCTGCCACTTAATATGTCTTTCTTGGATTCCCACAGTAGCAATGGAGTCATTTTATTTCAAGGATGGTTGCCCCGTCTCTTTTATAGGTGGTCCGGGTCATTTAGCAGCGATGTTTTAAATTAGCGTCTGTTGAGTGGTTTGAAAAAAATTGTTGATATTCCAGTTCAAAGAGGTCGGAGCATGATTAGTGATGTAATTGGGTGCACACGGATAGATACGATTTTTGACATGAGTGAGTTACTGGCTAAAAATAAATTTATGAATACGTGTGATGGATTGGTGAGAAGAATGAGAGTTCTTTGGTAGTTTGGTGATTTGATCACGAACCATCGGCAAGACCAAAATCGTTCAACAAGTTTTTGATTGTTTGGTGGATTGGGGGTTACACGTAGTGTTCCAGTAATTGGATCTATAAGTTCAAAGCTCTATTAAAATCTCTGATTATAATGGGGGGGTCAGGTAAATCAGAGAGAGTGGTGATGAAAGAGGGGGGAAAAGGATGGGTTGTCATTGTTTGGGCGTGCAATTGTGATTAGGTTGTCATGTATTGTGGTGTTCACTATGAGAAATCGTCCCTCTGGGTCTGTGATAGTGTTGTTATGAATTAATGTAATATTTTCATGAATTAAGATGGCTAAAACTCTTTGTTGTGTGTTGAAATCAGCAGCAAAAATGCCATCAAAATTTAAAATGCCTAATTTATTGTGATCAGACTCAGATGTATGGGTTTGCTGTAGAGGACATATAACATGAGTGATAGTACGTCTGACCAATCACAGTTTAATTACCTTCCCAATTGCCATATGATTGGTTGCAGTGAAAAATGAATTCAACAGAGAACAGCAATGCAGTTATTCCTTATATTCATGAAGGCTACAACATCCTTATTGAATTGAATTATTTTAATGATAGCTGTTCCTTAAATTTTCACTCACATTCATATGCATGGAGTGGACAAAATATTAGTTATAACAGCTCTGTCAAATAAGCTAAAAAAAAAAAAATCGAATATTACTTTCCTCATAATGAGAGGATTTTGTTTTTGTTTTTTCAGGGCTGTTGTATCAGTTTTATCTTTGCATACTCAATAAGTTGATGAATGGACATTTATCCTACAGGTGAAAATCCTGGTATATTCTTGAATAAGATCACGTGATACTTGAATGCAGTAACACCGGATATCTTGAAGCACTTTTTAGATTTCTAAATCTCAATCTGTCAATTTGGTGGGAATTTGTTTTGAAAAATACAGAAGACCCTGGCCATGTATCCATTATTGGAAGCTACAAATTGCCCAATGATATAAGCGTAAAATTTGTTAACATTATGTCATGGTGTTAGTCATATGACAACACACATTTAAGCAGTGTGACGTAAAGTGTTCTTTCTTTATTTCAAACAATCCTCAGTGATTCATATCCACATACACACTGATACTCAAGTTGCCCTGCAGGCATTTAATCTCCAACTGCGCCACAGGATCTCCAGTTCTCACTGGACAAAATCACGAGCTGCAGTTGTGCTCAGCTGCTCTCATCTCTGCGTTAATGTGAAACCTTTTCTCAGACTTCTCCAGGCTACAGATGACAACTGTGTTTTCTTAATTGTTTTTAAACATCCGGGTTAAGAGACTTAAAACAAGAGACAGAGGACTGAAAGTTCTCCTCTTGACTTTGGGAATATTATGGTCGGGATAAATATCTTGTGACCAGGCCGACCATAGCCTGACATGAACTTAAGTGAGTTAGCAGCTTGTTATGTTCACCCCAGCTGACCTTTGCAAAGAGTTTAGCTAAATTAGCTTCGGACTTGATTAGTAGTTGCATTTTTTATTTTTTATTTTTTTGGTGATCAACTGCATTTCAGTTCAAGACATGGTTTTCAACAATATGCTATGAATAACGCTTTCTAGCAGACATCAGAGCTTTCCGCATCATTGTCCATCATTGAAAAATCTGCAGTCTTTGACTATGCAAATGTGTTAGCACAGGATGTCCCCTGCTGAAAAATCCATTCTCTGTGAATCTCACTGATGTACAGGGCAGCAGTTTAACGTGACACAGTGACATTTCTGCCTTCAGGAGATGATAAAAATCAGGCTCATAGATGATCTGGTAAATGTCAAGTAGTGATTTTAATTTAATTTTTGTCTACAGAAACAAAAAACCTTCTCGTATAATTTTACTGAATTCTCAGTTTCAGTTGAAATGAAACCGTTTATCTGGTGGATTATGTTGATTACAAGCATTTGTTTTTCAGGCAGATCATGTTAATTTGAAAATGTCTGTGTATATCCTCTCCCGGTCATGGTAATCCTTAAGAGTTTAGGTAGAAGGGAACTGCATTTCTTACCTTATAAAGCCTTTCAGATGTGAAACATCTTCAACAGCCAAACAGAAGTCCAGTTGCCTTCTACTTAAACTTTAATGGTTTATATTATATTATATTATATTATATTATATTATATTATATTATATTATATTATATTATATTATATTATATTATATTATATTATATTATATTATCGTCTTCCACTTATTCCGGTTACGGGGGTCACGGTCGTGCTGGAGCCGATCCCAGCTGACAAGGGGTGAACGGCGGGGTACACCCTGGACGAGTCGCCAGCTCATCGCAGGGCCACATGAAGGACAGACAACCACTCACACTCGCATGCACACTTATGGGCAATTTAGAGTAGCCAATTAACCTCAGCACGCTTTTGGAGGTGGGAGGAAGGCGGAGTACCCGGAGAGAACCCACGCAGACACGGGGGGAGAGCATGCGAACTCCACATAGAAAGATCCCAGGCCGGAAATCGTCCAGGGTGTACCCCGCCATATAATATTAAATTATTTCGTATTCTTCCGCTTACTCGGGTCTCAGTTGCAGGGGTAGCCGTGGCCTGCCGTCTGATCCCCATTCCACCGGACACATATGGTTCCTCATGCAGGTGGTGGGCCATCTGGAGGACAGACCCATGTCACTGTCTCAGGCTGGACCTGACTGGGACCTCATGAGCGAAGGCCTGGCCAGAAGTTGAGGTTGACTAACTCTGACAACCTGGGGAAAATGTTGATTTCTATGTGATTGTACAGAGTGGGTGAATAATAGCTTTGGACCAGTTGATTGTGTGATTGTGATTTTAGAAAAAGTTGGAAAAAGAGATGGAAGTTGTATGTAAAGTAGAGTGCCATCTGCATACAGGCTTATCTCATGGTGTCTTTTTCTCTTCTCATTTGGTCGCAGCTGTGGCCTGCCATCCGATCCACATTGCACCGGACCCATATGGTTACTCCTGCAGGTGGTGGGCCTGCTGGAGGACTCACCCATGTCTCTGCCTCTGGCTGGACCTGACCGGACCGTATGGGTGAAGGCTCTAGGATGGGGCCCCGCTAACCCTCCGGGCGGGGCACACTGGTCCTTTGATGTTTTTCTTCCCATATGAGTCTTTATGGACCATTCTTTGTCTGACCCTTCATCCAAGACCAGTTTGACATGGGAGACCCTACTAGGGGCTGCTGCCCTCGACGACATAGTTCCTGGGATCATTAGGACACTCCACCACAATAAAGTGATGGTCCACGGAGGGGAGTGTGTACATTCCAGTGTCCTTAAACTGGACTTTGATCATCCTGGTAGACAGTAAAAGTCCCCAAAAAAGTTCAATTTCTCATCATTGGTGACCACCAAATCCAGCTATCCAATCACATGATTAGAATAAACATTTGACCCCCATTTGTCAAAGGTAGTCCCATATCACATGACTGATTTCGGCTA
>CAAKHG010003195.1:11831-41624 GCA_901007715.1 Dactylopterus volitans
CTACTACAGTGGAGGTTTCCCAACACGTGTAACCTTTAAGGGCTTTTTTTCTGTTTGCTTTCGCCCCACCAGGAATGACGTAAACTAGCAGTTATGTGTGGTAGAGGATTCTGTGACTAGAACCCTGTGATAGTTGTTTAAAAATGATAAAGGAAAAATAAAGATTTTCAAATTTCTATTGTCAGTTTTTTTCCTTTTCTATAGCAAAAGCTTCAGCAGTAATGAACATGACTATCACTTTACAGTGATGAAGTCATTAAATTTTACCACTGTTACATTGGTTCATGTCTTTGGCCAATAACTATGAACTTGCATTATTCATTCATTGACTCTAAAGACATGTCTAAAATGTCAGCCATGCTGCATTCAGCTTTAAAAACCAAGGAGCCTGGGAGGTTGCACGATTGCTGTGCCTGTCGTTACCAGGCAACCAAACTATCTATATCAATCAGCAATGACACAGCGAAGAAGATGAAAACAAAGATAGATTAATTTATAATGGTGTAAATCAATAACAGTTGCCTTATTGTTCAATTTGTCTGTGGAAAAGAAATAATAACCTTGCTCATCACCATGCTTCTGACCTGATTTTTTGCAGACATTGTTGTTTCTATTAAGCGTCAGATCAGTACAAACGGACAGGTTGTACAGCTCTGAAAACCATAAATGAGGATAATCAGCTGCCTCAGTCTGAGTCAAATGCTGTGATGAGAGAAGTCATGATTGGCAAATTATTGTCACATGACCTGTGGTGCAGTTACTTTACTAGAAAAGTTAAAACCTTGAAACAGCACATATGTGCCTTCAGTGAATGTGCCCTTTAGTGGCACCACTGATAATTTGCATGTTGTCGCAAGTCTTCATTGAAAAGAATGAGTTTGTATGCAAAAAAATCTAAAATATGAATAACTTCTAAAGAAAATGTTTGTATCTCAGCAACAACAAGGCACAATCGAGTATTTGGTATCATTAAAGAAGCTGAATATTGGAGTTATATACACATACACTATGACCATTGATTAAAGTATGATTTCATATGACTATAAACCAATCAAAACAAATGTGGCTTTTTTCCAGTATCACAGCAGATATGGTTGTTGGGCACAAATGAGCAACAACAATGGATAAACATAATGCAAGTAGAGGCACATTGATATCACAAAATTTCCACCTCAGTCTGAGACTTGCTGAGTTGAAGCAGCATCTGTGCTCTGTTCAAGATCATAACGGTGCAGATTTATCTGGGAGGGTCAGATTGATATATTAGAGGCCACATGTTGACATCACATCCACTATGTCCTGTACTTATGCTTGCTAAATGCCTGCTCTCACTGAAGCATTTTGCTAAAATAAGCAGCACCCGGGATCCTCAGGGTGAGACAACCTTCAATGCATTATGCTGGAATCATCCATAACCATATAGCTGCAACACAGATAAACATTCCCCCTTCAGTGAGGAAGGAGAAGTGGAAGTGGGGTGGGTCAGTGCTTTGGCAAACAATGTGCGTTTCTTTGGGCAATATGTAATTTCATTCACTCAATCAGCCCTGTCAGAGGTGCTGTAGCCCCAAGAGGAGCTGCAGCCCCAAGATGGTATTGTATTTGATTTTCAAACCAGCCTTTGATTGCAGAAGGGGATGCACCCCGTGACGCTGCAAACAAGTAATGCAATTACTCCACTACCCTATGCTCTCCGGGCAATTAATTCATTTTGATTTGCTGTGTATTTCCTGGGCTTCCTTCCTCATTTGGAAAGATTATCCATGGAGAAGCTTTTTCGTGTCTTGAGCTTCTGTTTATTATCATTTATTCTTATCCCACTTTTTGACACCCGATTTCAATAACAGGTTGACATGAGGGCACACCCGCACGAGCAAGAGTCTGATTCCATTTTTGAGCAAAAAAATGGCCAAACCTTTGACGGCAAAAGAAAAAAAAAGAACACTCTTTCACTTCTCTCTGCATCCATCTCCAGACATCCGACTGGATTGTGTAACACTAACCACAAACACAACAGCAGCTGCTGAGCAAACACGTGTCACACCTGTTAACTGCACAATGCCCCACCAAACACACACACACTGCCCCATATCCTTATTCTTAGGTGCAGTAATAACGGTGTGTCTGACTTGTTGCTAAGGGTTAAATCAAATTACTTGTAGAACTATAACAGAGAAGCGCCAAACTTGACGTGCCGCTTACTTCGTAAAACGCTGGGATCCAACGGGTCAGATCAAGCGGCAACATCTGGCCCCTGCGCGTGCGATTTAAAGCACTTGGCTGAGGTTGACCCCCGAAGAATAAACACAATTTAATCGGGTGTATTTGTCAGCGTCTCCAAAAGAAGCACCAGTTCTGCCTCACATCTGTCTCCACCGCACCTCCAGTGTGAAATCACCAGTTTTCCAGCTGGTGCATGGAGTTAATTCAAAGGGTTGTTAAAGGCATTTGCAGTTTACATGGATAGGGGGGAAAAAAATCAAGAGTTTGCTTTATTAAATATTTTTCCAAAATGTCTTGTGCAAGGATATTACTATGTCTGATGATAAACATGTCACATCCTGCTTATTTTTACTGTTTCATATTTCTCCTGGCAGAACATGCTTATTTGCATATCTGCACCTTTATTGGGTTTGCCATTTAATCTTCTTTAATGCCGGGTAGTAAAAATAAAAATAGCATGCAATGGTTGCTGCAGTGTGTGTGTGAGTGTGTGTGTGTTTTGAGGGTGACATCGCTACGTGTGTTTTCAGTACAGGAATATTCACACTGCCATTTCTATAAAATACACTGCTGTTTATGAAAGACATCAGCTGCATCAGGTTGCAGGTGAGTCTCTCCAATATGCATATGGATCACACACATAAGAGAGTTGCTTCTGGCATTTTAAGTTGAACTTATAGCGACTGCCAGCTAAGAAAAAAATACCAAATGAACAGAGTCATAAAACCACAAATACAGTCAGTCGCACTCTACAACATCTTCAGCGCCATCTGAATACAGTATTTTCTCACGAAAAAGTCCTTTGAAGAGACCCACACTCGACTGTTTGGTTTAGCTCTTGGTTGTTTGAAGTGGATTTGAAGTGAATCAGTCCAGGCCAAAAGTGAGCAACGCAAAACAAAATATTTACTTCATGTGATTCAGTCAAAACCCCGAGATGGATCCGCCGTGGTTAATGTAGAACGCAGCTGGCAGACATCCTACGTAGTCACATCATTTCTCTGATATGGGCAACACAAGATAAGATAAGATAAGATAAGATATGCCTTTATTTATCCCACAGTGGGGAAATTCACATTGTTGACAGCAGCAGTACACACGTACAAGTACGCTCACGCATACAGTGCACACAATAAGTGGACTAAATATTGATATAAGACAAAATACAAAAGACATAGAAAGGGAAATACAAATATACAAATGTACATATATACATCTACCGGTTGCGAATGTACATATGCACAGACAGCACAAATGAGGGTATAAATAAAAACAGTGCAGTTGTGGGTAAGAAAGGAGGTTATTGCACATATTACAGAATATTGCCCATTTGTTGTTGCTGGTCTACTGGGAGCAGACCTGACTGCACAACAGTTTTCTCCACTTGGTTTTCCTGCACACTGACATTTCACATTGAGACGTCACTTCCAATAACGACGCTGCACGCCCCAGACTTCAAAACTTTCTGAGCCATGCTATTGCAGCACAGACGCAGGGTGGTGGCCCAGAAGGACGTGCAGATCGGCGAGGCTCTTGCAGTTTTCCTCTGTTGTTGTGAAATTTGCAGAACCAGCTTCGAGAAACTTGTTTCTGCTTCCCTGTCTGCTGACAGCACGTCTCAGTTTCAACATGACGGATGGGCTCATTGAGAAAAAGATGATGGTCAAATGTCAAGTGTCTGTTTTAGATATTCATTTACTCTATATTGTCGGCAGAGGTTAATTGAACAGATTGGTACATGTATCCCCCCCTAATCATCCTGGGCTTTTTGTTTTAAGTCCGTTCCTGCACCCACTTGCACTATTTTTCATTGAATCTGTTGAATGTGATGAAGTTGCTCAGGTTAGAGCGGATGGCTGTGAAATATCAAAAGCAGAACTGTGCTGTGTATTGATATATTCATGAAGCTGTTCATGTGCTGAAAATACTCTTCAATCCAATCCAAATATTTGACAGAAAACATGACTACCAGTTGTGAGAGTCATGAGAAAGCAGAGCAAGGATAAACTGCATGAAAATGTGCATCTACAATTCTAAAAATCATTGCATTCAATTAGAAATGCTGTTTTTTACCAAAAAGGAAGGTTTAATATTACAACTCACACCTCTAATTGTTGCAGTGGGCCAAGTCTGCTCTAATCAGTCATTCACACTCAGATTGTCATAAATGAGATATTTATGGGACTGCGTTAGAGAGAACACACACAGCAGCCATCCATCTCAATATTGATACAGATAACTTTATGAAACCCACCCGGCGCAACTGGTTTGAACAGCTGTCCTGCTGACATAAAGACACAAGTACACTCAAAAAGATAAGGAATAAGATATATGATTAAATAGAATAGAAATGGAATAGAATAAAAAAAAATGAAATGCCGATGGATATAGTTTCATCAAGGATAATTAGTCAATAAGTGGAATGTATAAATAGATATATTACTAATACTGACCAATAGAATGTATATGCTAAAAGGAATAAAATCATCATAAAGGATTTAAAAGACGAATAGCAGAGGGAACAAAAGATTTTAAAAAAACCGGTTAAACTTACAGACAGGTGAGACACGGCGGCGACCTGAAGGCAACAGAGAAAATTCACAGGGAAGCACGTGACCCGGAGAAGACAAAATATTATTCGCTTTCCTATAAAGAGTAAGGGGGAGAGGACACACTCTTGTGGTGAGCCAAGTTATTAATAAACAAATGTGACGAGGCCTACAGATTAGCTCGCTTTCATGCGCGGCAGGAAAGTGGACCTGATCTTTGTGCAGAAGGGACATAAGTGGTTGTGAGTCACTGACCAATAACAGTGTAGGCAAACACAGAACACTGTTTTAGCGGAATTTGTAAAAGCACAAATGTTATTCTGCGCGACCTTGTGTTTCTCATTTCAAGGGCAGCGCTCAGAAAACAGAAATGACTTTCGTTAGCTTCCACAATGCTGACGTCCCCACTTTGTATTCCAGTAAACATGCCGTTTTTCTATCAGCCAGACACTAAGCAGGAAACAATAAATCAAGTAAAAGATAATGAAAAAGCTGGGAGGCAGTGACACAGCCAAAACCCTGGAAACACACTCAAAGATTCAGGCTGATGGTACTGATGTGGTCTGTAATTTGTCCACTGACCATGATAGTCACATTTACCACTGTAATATAAATGAAGTCCCTTAAGATAATTTAAGCTGGTTATATATTTTTATTTTATTGGGACATTGTGACAATTGTGGCCACAGATGTAACAAGTCTCTCCCATGTGTTCAGATAGGACACAAGAACGTGTCAAGGTCAATGGCACACAAACCAGGCACACTGAACTTATTTACATACTTCAAAATAGATCTTCCAAAGAACGTTTCAAATGGCATCCTAAACGCTGTATTCCTAACAACTGAGTTTAGCCCGCTGTAACGGAAACTACCGGCTGCTGTCACATGTGAAGATCATAAAATATAAATTATAAAGGGGAAAAAAGTACAAGGCTACTAAGGATGCAGCCTAGGGTACTCAGCTACAGGACATAACACAGCTTCAGTGTTCAGCATCACATACGCGCTAATTGCTCTACTCTACTTGTATCGGGTATTTTTCTGGGGGTCGTTTTGCATCGGAGGAGAGTACTGATTCAGTTTAAGTGGCCGTCATGGCGGCGCCATGTGAAACTGCAGTGTCATCATCTTCGGGGTGACAGAAACGCTCAGCAGCAACGAAGGGTAACGAAGAAGCAGAAGAAGAGAGAAAGAATGGACGATGTCGACGGAATGGTGTTCGGGCACATTTTTGAAAGTAAGAAATTAAAACGACTTGCTACAATAGTTTTGTGGCTTTAACATGGTGGGCACGGGTCGTTGCTGTTCGGGGTACTCATGCGCACTGCGGACTGATGACGCAGTGACACTTCTCTCTGACCAATCAGTGGTTTACAGTGTTTTCACCTTTTAGCATTTTACAGCAGCGCTTCTCACACTTTTTTTCAGTGAAGTATTTTTTTTATGTCAAGTAAGCCCTAACCAGCACAATGCATTTTTGGTTGGGGATGACAAAAAGTTACAACATACACACACAACAAAAAACACACACAAAAAACAAAGGTAAAACACCAAACTGTTTCGTTGCTTTCACCGGAGATGCATTCACATCTCCTCTGCACCACAAACCCATGTCAACAGCAGCCAGTGGGCCCAGGCTGAGTGCTGGTACTGTGTACCCCCTTTGAGAACCAGTGCCTGAATCTGATCTTACTGTTTTGGCACCCCAGGAGAGCAGGTACTAAAAAAAGAGAAAAACAGATACCAGGTACTTTTGTCCCTAGGGAAGCCCATTTTCGCCAGTAAAAGAAAAAAAAACAAGATGAATAAGTCGAAATTATGAGATAAAAAGTCGAAATTATGAGATACTTTCAAACAACATTTATCGTTTGCATGCTTCACGTTAGGCCACCAAGATGATGGAGGGACCTCTGATGACAGCGCCACCGGAGCGCATGCGCACTTCCTAACTCATAATTTCGACTTTTTATCTCATAATTTCGACTTTTTTTTAATCTCATTATTATGACTTTTTATCTCAGAATTTCGACTTTTTATCTCAGAATTTCGACTTTTTTTAAACTCATTATTATGACTTTTTATCTCAGAATTTCGACTTTTTTATCTCATAATTATGATTTACCATGGGGATTTTTTTTTATTATCAAGGCTAAGTTTTCATCTTAATTTTTTCTTTTAGTGGCGTAAATGGGCCTCAATACTTTTGTCCTAACGCAAAACCTGAAATAAATAGAGTAGAGCCGGCGCCATGTATTGGAAAGGCGCTTTTATTTCCTCGAGCCGAAGGTGCGTTGCGCGTGCGCGGTGCGACTCCCCTGGCGCGTGGCGTGGAGGGTGAGCAGCAGCAGTGAGAGTGAATGACAAAGTCACTCCGCGGCGGCTCACTCACTCACTCACTCACTCATTCATTCACTCATTCACTCACACCGCTGCTCGGTGTTTGACATGGAACATCACCGAGGGTAGCTTCTTTACACCCCCCCGCACCCCGCCATTTACGGCCGACTTGGGTTCTGTTGTTTTGTTTTTTTTGTTCCCAAGAAGCAGAAGCGCGGGTCTGCAGCAACTTGTTGGTGAAGCCTCGCACTTTTCCCAAGTCCTCAAGGTAAGTTATTTACAATATCTTCTCAATTCTTTTCTACATTCGTCTCCGAAGTTAACGAACCGAGGCGTGCCGAACCCGCCCGGCATCATTGCTGCACCTCTGTGGTTCCGCTGTGGTTCTCTGAAGTCGCCTTGCGCTCGTTGCAGCGACGGAACCGGACTCCGGGGGGGGGGCATAAATGCATAAATGTGCATTTTTATGGTGGCGCGGTTGAGCGCGTGCTCTCAGTATGCGCAGTAAGGAGTAAGGAGAACCCGGCGGAATGTAGTTTAGTTGTTAATTTATTTATCTTTTTCCTTTTGTTTTTCCCCTCCCGGTGTTTTGCTGCTGCAGCTGCAGCTGCTCCAATGCAGCGCCGCGCTGCTGAGATTTACTCTGCACTCACCACATGGCCATTTTTATGATGGAATGTTTGCAGCAGAAAAAGAAAAAAAATTAAGCCACACTTAACTTAATGAAAATAGAAGCATTCCTTTAACATACAGCTTTTCTGCTTGAGAAAAACGGGGAATAACTTGAGTAAGACATTTTTTGGCTTTTTTTTGTTTTTTTTTTTGTTGGAATTTCACCATTATGACAACCCAATATTTCCTGTGGTTGGTGGTAACAAAACGATCAGATATTTTCGACAGTGAGCTGCACATTTGTGGAAACATGTGCACCTTTATTGCAATGAGAACTAGCTGTGAATTTGCAGTACATTTTCCACAAAACTGGCCATATTTTTAGGTGGAAATTCTTGTTTTTGGCGAATTTCATTCCAAAGCAAAGACAAAAAAAAAAAAAAAAGAGGAACTGGCATCTTAACAGTTCACAATCAAAGCAGGAAGTGCAGTTTCCAAAGCCGCACTCGCTCCCACACACAAAAAGGCAACAAGCCTGGTGTTGCGTGCGAGAAACGATTGAGGACATAAAATATTCAGCAGGCAATAAGATCCACCGTATTACCGTTTACGTCACGGCCTTGTGTGTGTGTGTGTGTGCATGCGCGCGCACACCATTTGGGCTCTTCGATCTCCAGTAAGAGCAGACTGTCATATCAGCACCGTAGTAACCAAGAACAGCTCACCTTGCCCAGTCGCCATGGGGCTTTGGCACAGCCACTGTGTTTTTAGTGAAGATTCCTTTCAGCCAAACAGTGGCCTGGTGGACGTGGCTGTCTGCTGGGAACAGACACCATTTAGATATAATTAGATGGATGGTCATGAGAGACGAGCAGGGCCGCAGTTATTTACGGTGCAAAGATGAGTGCTCGGCATCATCTGATTAGATAACCAAGGGCTTCGTAGCAGCTCTCCTCAACAACACGCAAAATGCCAAGTCATTTGACATTGGATATGCAGCACGTATGCTCTTCGGACTTAGTTTGCCAACTCCAATAATTTGTCCTAATTTGGAACAATGGTGAAGTTTGCTAATGGAAAAACAAAACAAAAAATTCTCCAAGGTTGCCAGAGATGCATTCTGCGAGGTTCTGTTGCACCTGACTGACTTGTTGCTTTCACCAGAGCTGCATTCTCATCCCTTCTGCACCGCAAACCCATGACAACAGCCGCCACAGAGCACAGGCTAAGTGCTGTTTACCCGTCTGCTTAGCTTTTGGCCGACCCAAACGTGTGTAGCAAGATGTTACAGCAGCTTGCAACAGCTCATTTTTGAAATGATGCCTTTGTATGACAACATTACAAGTAACCACCGACAAACACCATTAAAAACAAGTGTCCAGGTTACAAAGATAGAAAATGTTTCTGTGCTCATGGGATATTTTTCCCAAGTGCAACAGTACTTTGATAATGGTGAGATGCATGCAACATTTCATGTTTTTTTTTATGCCTATACATGTCTAATAAACCTTTGTTGATAGAGCAAAGCCCAGCTCCTGACTTCTGAATTCCCACACACTCAGATTTTCTTCTAGCATTTGACATAAATCTGGTGTTGCTGTTCTGGAACCATTTGGGATGGATAGATTTGAATGGAAACATTCAAGTGTAAGCAATTTTAGTGCACAAGTTAAAATTAGGGACGGGCATTATGTCGATCTAACATTCGAATCAACAGGGTTGTGTCGTGTGTGTGTGTCTTGAAGCAACCAGTGTGCATCTATTTTAGGGGACAGAAAAAAACCGAATGCTCGGCTGCTGTAGAAATTAAAAATGTGAAGCAGCTTTGGTCCGTCCAGAGTGACTGTTGGACTGATGGTCACCAGGCAGCGATGGTGTCTCCTGAGGTCGATGACATGCTTATCCTCAACAACATTCCCCTCAATAACAAACAGTAGGCTGTAGCTATTCAGTGTCACTTTTTATGTGGGTCACTCTTGCCATTTGGATTTGTTTGTTACACTTTGGGGGGGAAAACGTTCCATGTGAAATATGTTTGATTTACATTGGATTTAATATGACCGATCCATTGTTTTGGAAATGTATCTAAAAAATATTTACGACAAGCACAGCAATGTCCCTGAGGTCTCTGGTCAGCCTTTGCTGCTTTTACAAGCCCCCAAAAGGTGTTTTTGTTACTGAATAGCCTCCATGACAGGCTGGAATATGTAGTTTTCATACCTCGTCATCCTGGATAAAAATGCTCTGAGGCGTAATGGCGGTTGAGCTGGCAGCGGGCATAGAGGCAGACTCTAATAGGCAGAGGTGGCACATTAAGGCAGCACCACACGAGACATTAATACTGTCATCTCCTACATCCCTCTTGATTCCGCAATGCAGGAATGCAGTCTACAATCCCACACTGGGTTAGCACTACCATTCTTTGTGGCATTACCCAATCTCAGCGTAAGACCGTCTTAGTCACCTGCTCTTTGCTTTCATCAGATGCGTGTGGCAATAACCTTAAACATCAGACAGTACAGCTTTAACTTCTTTTAGCCTTTACATGCCCCGTGAAATCCTCTGGCCCAGTCCGCGCCACGCTGTGTTTCAGCATGTCTTTGTCTACAATTTACAGCAGTTTGGGAACAGAGCACTTTGGATTGTCACCTACAGCCTTGTATGTGGTGATCCACATCTTGTTTGATACTTATGTGATTAGGAGTAACTGGTTTAACATTTTTAGATTTTTATACTGGACATTTAATTCTACACTGGATTAATGAATAAACTGTCTATGTAACCGTACCCATACTTGAAATTTAGCACAAACGGATCCTGTTTTTAGAGAAAGTGTGAAATCATTGACTTAATTCCAGGAAACTACATCCTCTCCACTGATAAACACAGATGCAATGGCGTAAACACTCATAACGAAGGGTTGCTGCAGAGAAACGCATAGCAGCCTCACAGGCAAACAGACAAAAAAAGTGGAGGTCAATGGCAGGTCTTGAGGTCTGGGACAGAAGGCTGAGGCAATTTCTGGGATACAGGCGAGGCAGGTGAGTCAGGGACAGGCAGGGTCGGCATCGGGGAGTCAGCCCAGTAGAAAGTACTGGAGAGTCTTGCATTAGAATGGCAAAGAAAGACCAGTCTGGTAACTGGTGTTTGTAGCTGAGGAGTTTTCATGCTGGATTGATTGGTGATGCAATGCAGTTTAGCTTGAACAGGTGAGTGGAGTTGGCAGATTAAGTGGGTGTGGCTGAAAGGCGGGAGCGTTGAGGCAGAGTAAATGGAAAAGTACCACATAACAAGGTCGGTGGTGCGGCTTCATGTGGATTGACTGCATGAGCTGGTATGGCAGAACTGTGCCGCCGCCAATCACTAGTTTCCTGCTCTTTTAGATTAACAACTCTGAAGGCAGCCAGAGACACAGACTTGCCTGCCTGCCGCTGTTTGGATGGCTTGTCGTCTAACGTGAATTTCACCTTCACCTCTGTGGTTAATTTTTCTTAACTGACAATGCTCATCGTGCTCAATAGTGATGGTTTTAACGTGTCAGGGTCTGGTGCTACGTTCGTGGTTTTGACTTTTTTGTTGATCAAAACTGACTACTTATAGAATTACCATATGAATGAATCCCCTGCATATGGTTCAGAATACAGTGCTGCATCTGATTTCAGTCAACCAGAAATATATCCAGCCTTCTTTACCTGATCTATTTGCACCTTTTTGTTTTTGAATGGTTTCAGTTCTTAGTCCTTATGGGTCTCCAACAGCACTGAAGCTTGGGTGAGTCACTCATAAAAATAATAGTTCCTGCCAAACGAGAATGTAAATTGAATTGGCTCTTATGAAAGTTATTTCTTGGACGACGATGCAGTTAAATCCATTAGCTTATTGGTTTCACTCTCCCCTGGAAGCGTGGTTTTGAATCCAGTTTCTGTCAAAATTGTTTCTTGATCAAAAATCTGACATTCAGTCGATGCTGTCAGAGTCCGATGACGCATAGCGTGACAACATGCTCTAAAACTAAGGTCGCTCTCCCAGCTTTGCTTTCCAGCTGTCGGTCAGAGGTCACATGATCAGAAGCTTTTGGAGTCTCCAGGGCACAAAGCGCTCTGCTCAAAAAAGTTATGTCATTCAGATAACATGAGTATAGAATAAGTTGTCATTTTCATTATTTTTATCAAGTTGGAGTGGCCTATTTGAGTGTTTGCTTAGAAAAATAGTCATTCATGGCAACCACCCTAAAAACAAATGGGATGCTCGTGGTTCATTTGGCGGGGAGTGGGAAGGGGGGTGGGCGGCTGTTGCTGTTTTTTCTGTTTTTCTGAGATTTGTAAGCATAATGTTGTCATTATTAGGAGTCAGGATGGCCGAGCGGTCTAAGGCGCTGCGTTCAGGTCGCAGTCTCCCCTGGAGGCGTGGGTTCGAATCCCACTTCTGACAGGATTGTTTATTGATCAAACTTGCAGCTTTCGATTGACGCGTGCATGCACAGTTAAGCTTTTACTGATGCTACTGAATTTCCCTTGATGGTGATAACTTACAGCGTATCTTTTTTCCTGATCTCCTTACATTTAGTATGAATGGATTCAGTTCTGTATTTCCTTCTGGGGATCCTAATTAAACTGAAGCTTGCCTTCCCTGAAGGCACATGTTTGAATCCCACCTCTGACAAAGAGGTTTGTCAGAACTGTGACTACTATAAGCGTGCTACGATCAAGAGCAAATGAAAGAAAACAAACCAAGATCCTTCTTTGCTTTTTCCATTTAAGAAATATCAGTGAACTGAGAAATGTCGTCTCATCTGGGTGAACTAGAGATATTTGCACACTCTTTATTTACTTTATTTCATCCTCCATTGACTACTGTAACCTATTTCTTACTTACTCAGTCGAACAAACAGCCCCATATCAATCTGTCCGGAAATCCCTGCCTTGGCTCCTTGGCCCTAAGAAAACCCAATTTTAAGTTCTCATTCTCATATACAAAGCACTGCATGGTCAGGCCTCTGCATATATGGCAGTAGTATTTTGTACTTGGCTCAAGTGATAATTTTAAATTTTATGCTCTGGTACTGTGTTGATACCAATGTTTTGACTTTTTATTATTCATTATTCTGATTACTCGAAACGAATATCTGAAGATGGCCTGATCTAGATTTTTGTGTTCTGTTTTGTGTGCGTGGCTGCACCAGTTGCCTGCGCTTTAGGATTAGATTATCTGCTGGCTAGCTCTGAAATCAGCCAGAGATACAGACTGCCTGCCTGTTCTAATCAAACCGCGTGCGTGCGTGGCTGCGTGTGTGTGTGCGCGCGCGCTATTTGGTGCCTCATTCTCTGTAATAATTCCTTTAAAATCACATCTGCCTCTTGCTCTGGTTGTTTCGTGTATCACCCGGGACCATGACAACGCTAAATCCATATGCCAAGTCACCATCAATCCCTATATGTGGAATTTAAAATACCACCATGTGATGTTAGTTGGTTAACGTCTGATATTTGGCCCATGTTGCGGTGACATTCATGTACTCACAGATCATAAATAATCCTGTGTAACCCTCACTCTTGCCTCTCCGGCAGTCTTGGGTGGTGAAAATATGCAGCTGTGTGTCTCACGCGTCAAACATGTGCGAGTGAGATAAACAGGGTGTAGAGTGAGTGAGGTGGTGTCTTGGTCAGCAGCTGTTCACCTCACTCTGCACTCAGGACTGCGGGACCGCCATCTGTAGGGGAATTAGCTCAAATGGTAGAGCGCTCGCTTAGCATGCGAGAGGTAGCGGGATCGATGCCCGCATTCTCCAATGGGCTTTTGACTGCGGACAGTTGAAGGTACTATTGACCACAGAAAACGCTATGAATGTGCAATGTTTTTGATCCTGCAAGACTTTTATCAGCACACTATGCTCCCCATATTTACAGTTTTACTGCACAACATATTTGAATAGTTGGAGCTCTGTTCCTTCTCAAACAATTATTTAGAATAGAATAGAATAAAACAGCCACTTAATTGTCATTCAGACTAGTTAGTGCACATTGTGCACAAAATTCCGATGCAGTGAATCGCAATTGGACTGGAACGACAAAATAATAATTCTAAAAAAATACAAGTCTGCTATAGACAACATAGAAATTAAAGATAAAACCAATAAAAACATATTAAAAAACTTTGGATATGTACATTTAAGTCATTTTTTAGTTAAACTTTATTGTAAACACCACATTCGTTTCAGCAGTTGTTTGAACTGATGAGCTTTTTTTTCTTTTTTGATTTTCCCCTCTGGTATAAATCTTGTTTCTTAGTGCAGAATGTGCATCTGTTTTCCCACATTGGCTTTTCTGGCAGATGTGCATCTCATGAAAAATGCCAACATACTATAGATATGTTGTGAGAGAGGCTGTGCTGAGTCAACTCTTAGATGGCTCCTTCACACCCATAATGACACCCTGCAAAATCCTGCCAAGAGCAGTGAGCAATGTTTTAATCAGGGTTTGCAGTAAGCATCATGATGCAGCAAACATGTGGTTTGAGATCACACCATCAGAAATAGAACATTGGTGTAAATGTTTGAAAAATGAATCAAGTCTCAGTGTACATTTAGGTTTATCTGTGACAGTGCTATTATACTAAGAGCAACTGCCAATTAGGAAATGGACGTGGCCTCGAGAATAGTTATGAGCAAACACATCGTAGACATGGAGTGAGCTGAAAGGTTAGTATATACACACGACAGATACTGTGGCATGCACTATTCTTCACTCTTATTATAAGCTGTTCTATGTTCCAGTAAGAGCCACTTAAATCCCAGTTAAATCCCAAACATTAGCCCTGCACTTCTGTGTTACACATTCATGTCTGTGTGTAGGGTGTCCCGATTTATGATGATTATTTGGGAGTAGTGTGAGGGCGATGTGACCCCCCCCAAAATTGAGATTTTTATCACTTGTTGGTTACTTTATATAGAAACTAATGCCAGGTAAAAATGTAATGCACATTTTATTTCCTCTCATATAGATCTCCAGACATACCATAAGATATGAAAATATTTGTTTGTCTGACCTTTTTTGTACTCAATTTAAGTTAAAAAAAAGGCTTAAAATGACATCTGCCTCGTGTTCTGGTTGCTTCATGTTTTCACATCACACCTGTGGAACTTGCTTCCTGGACCACGATGCAGCTAAATCCGTCAGCTGAATAATCCGCTGAAGAAACTTAATACGTGGTATTTGAATTACTAACCTTTTATGTCCATTGGTTAGCATCCTATATTTGTCACAGTTTGCCTTCACTCTCATGTAATCACAGATTATGAATAATCTTATGTCACCCTCAGTTTTGCTTCTGGACTGTTTTATGTTTGAGGTCTGAGGTGTGTATCTACATATTTTTCACCAACTAAAGATTGCCAGTAAAAGGCAGGAGTAAATGTATTAATCTGATTTGTCAGGCTTATTTGACCAGTCTCCCAGCATGAAGCCCGGTGCATGCTGATGAAACATGTTGGAGTGTAATATGACGAAGCCTGAGTCAATTGTTGGGGGCAGTTTTGAACATGTACTTTTTCAAGGTGCAGTACTTTGCAAAAAATACTGTGCATATCATCAAAATCAAGGATGAAACAGACCAGATAGAGTTTCCCATTTCTATTTTCCCCTTTGCGGTTATTGATTTAATAATGACGCTGCTGTTGGACTAGCTCCACCACTCTGTCTGCCGTAATGTGATGCAGATCAGAGATATGAGACTGGAGATGCGTCTGTTTCGCTTGGCAGGACTCAGCTGTCATTCCTGCTTTGCCTTGCAGACTAGTAATTTGCTTGCAAGGACTTGTATGAAGCCGAATATGCATGTTTTTTTCTCTCTTCTCTTCTGCTGTAGGAAACCTTGCAGTGTAATACTTGACAAAGCAGCGGGCACTTTTACTAAAGGAAAAAATGTATTCCACTTAATGTTGCCACTTTGTCTTATGACGTTGACAGCACATATGGATGGCACCAATTGGAACCATAATTTCAGATACGGAACACATAGTCATTTTTGTTATAGTCTAAACATATGGAAATTGGCAGTGTGGATTGCAGAATAGATAGAGACTGCGGGGTATAGAGTTAATCAAATATCCTTTTAAAGTGGAGCGTTTCCAGAATTTGACTGACTGCCGTGATGTCATTGGGCCTAAAGATTGCCGAGACAGTTAGTCTCAAGTTCATTACTGAGATGGGGCTGTCAACACATCAAAATCCTGAATTATGGTGTGTATGAGTCATCATCAAATAAAACCCACTCCACTGCACTTTCCCCGAATGCTCTGTATTCTCCTGTGCCCTCTCATTGCTTCAGGCAGTATTCTGAAATGTTTTACGGTCCGCTGGCGCTCAGCAGCGGCCGCTGCCTCCTCTGCTACCTCAGTTGCTTCTACAGAAATTATGAAATTGTTTGTCATTGTTAAGACTGCACCCACAAAGAGGAGCTACTTTAAAACACACAACCTAATTTTTCGTAATGTACGAAGGTTTGCAAGACACCACGCATGTGGCCACTCACTCTTCTCTATTCACGCACAACGTGCTCATAGGGGCGTGAGTTGTGAAACGCCATGAATCACAGTCTGACAAAGCTATAGAGGAACAAGCTTAAATCAATCACTTACTCGCCCACACTCCGCCATGAGCGATATGTTTGAGGTTTAGAGGTGGAGTCAGTAATTAAGTAACTCATTTAATCTCAGTGCATATCAGCCTGCTCCAGTTGTGAGTGGGAGGCCAGACAGTCTGCGGAGATGTGCATTTCAAATGAATTAACATTACTCAAAAGGACGTCATCGTCCGTTGCAGTTGCTGATTACTTGGTAAACGACAAGTACAGGTGGAAAGTCATACAGTACAGTTTGAAGTTCAGGTGCAATATTTTCATTTTGGTACTTTTTCTTCCTACATTCCACTCGCCGCGTAAGCAGATATTTTGTTTTTACTTACTTGTCTAATAGTTTTGTTTTGCAGATTGAGATTTTAATTTAAGAACACATGAGGACTTGACATACAAGGAAATGAAATGCATTTTTGAAGGCTACTCCACACCAGTGACAATGTTTTGCATGTGAAATGAAGCGATGGTGGAATTGATGAAATTACCTCCTGTGTGTTATTTCCACCCCAAATAACTCATCACACAACACGCAGAAAAAAAAGCAAAAACAAACGAAACAAAAACAAACAAACCTAACATGGGGTTAAATTGTGGTTGTGAAAAGCATGACAGGATACAAGGTGACTTCCTCAATGTGTTGGAGGAAATATTGATGGCGTGAATCAAACCAGTACTGATCTCTTGTGCCCTCTGCTGGAAGTTCACGGCATTGCATAGTTGTGCAATACACACTGATCACATAAGCACTCATCAGAATCAGAAATACTTTACTAATCGTACAGGAAATTGTATAGTGACGCACCACACCACTCTGTTTACAGTTTTATTCAACGATCCATTGTCACATCATCACCATCGTTGACATAATTATTAAAGTAACAACCTCCATGTTTCTCCTTGTGTCTCCTCCAGAATGTGAAGATGCCACAGTCTGTCGATTCCTTCCCCACGGAAGCTCTCATCTCAAAGTTGTTCCCCACAGACGTCTTGACCACCAGGGTCCAGCCCACAGAGTCTCTCACGGCGGACGGGTTCCTCACCAGCATCAGTAAACTCAGCAACGCCAGTGAGCCCGGCATCCTCCGCTGCACCTACAAGGAGGACTTCAAACGCGTCTTACTCCCCGCCGTGTACACACTCGTCTTTTTGCTCGGCCTCCCTCTTAACGTTGCTGTCATACTGAAGATATGGAGGACGAGGCCGAGCCTGTCGCGGAGCAACATCTATATGCTCAATTTGGCCATCGCTGACCTCCTGTATGTGATGTCACTTCCGCTGCTCATCTACAACTATGGGAGTCATGACTACTGGCCCTTTGGGGAGTTTACCTGCAAGCTCGTTAGGTTTCAGTTCTACAGGTGAGGGGTTTCATCATTTTGTAGATAATCATTTCAATAACCACCTACATTTATAAGGTCTAACCCTATTTTGAATCTTTTTAGTTAAATTAGAATTCTTGGTCTTTTTTAAGGTGGCAGTGTCTTCAAAGAAAGCTGAATGACCCAACAAACACAATTCAATGCACAATAACATACATGGCAATAAGAATGAACTTAACAGTATGTTCTTTCCCATCGTAGTAATCTCCACGGCAGCATCCTCTTCCTCACCTGCATCAGCGTGCAGCGCTACGTGGGCATTTGCCACCCTCTCGCGATGTGGCACAAGCAAGGCGGGAGCAGGACGGCGTGGTACATGTGTGGAGGGGTGTGGCTGGTGGTCGCCCTCCTTTGCGCGCCAACGTTCCACTTTGCCGCCACGGGAATCCAACGAAACCGCACGGTTTGTTACGATCTGAGCACGCCAAAGCAATCTGTGGACTACTACCCGTACGGCATGGCTCTGACCTGCCTCGGCTTCCTGTTGCCTTTCGTGGGCGTGATGGTGTGCTACTGCCGCATGGCCCACATCCTCTGCCGGCCGGTGTCCTACCAGGGCGTCAGCCTCGCGACGGGGGAAAAACGGGAGAAGGCGGTGAGGATGATTATCGTGGTAGCGGCGGTGTTCTGCATAAGCTTTCTGCCCTTTCACCTCACCAAGACCCTGTACCTGGTGATGCGCACGCTGCCCTCTGTGCCGTGTGAGACCAGAAACTTGTTTTCAATCATCTATAAGAGCACTAGACCGTTTGCTAGCATGAACAGCTTTTTGGACCCTATTCTGTTCTACTTCACTCAGCCACGATACCGGCGGAGCACCAAGAGGTTTGTGCTCAAAGTCACCACTCTGGGGAATAAGGGCACCAGTGTGTGAGCGAACAGGACGTTGTTCACTGCTGCCGATGCTTCACCCGTACGACATCCCTGCATGCTGCAAGATCACATATGTATGGACTGTACAGCTTTCCTCAAGCATCATGTTTTCATATGTGCTTTGGGTTTGCGCCAACGTTTCACTGTGAGAGACTAAAACTGAAATGCAATGATGTGTCAAGATGCCTTCTGAAATTTTTGCACATGAGAGGTTAACTGAAAAACTGCAAATTGGAATGAAATTAAATTTTCTCCACCTACTCGTCATAATCTTGGATTGGCATTAACCACCACAGGCTCTGGCTTTATTGTTTGACACTTCCCATTGGGAATACCTTAGATTGTTCATACAACATAAGAGTTATGGCTATGGATTAGTATGACACTGCAAACATTGATGACTCCGTCAGCGGGTGACGGCATTATCACAAATTCTGCCTTGTCCCGTTATCTGTGAAATATTTAACTTTAGTCTCGGTTATGCACTGAGTGCAATGCAAATGTGTTATTTTTTTATATGAGCAAATATTTTTGCCTATTCTTTCTCCGCTGCTGTGAACTGTATAGTGAGGCGTAATGTAAAATGATTTGAAAACAGTCTCCCTCCACAGCAGTTTATATTTTAAGTGACGATATGTGTGATGAGGATGTGGAGACATTAAGCAGTTAAGTTCAGAACTGAACTGCCGTTTTTAACCTTTGGATAAAATCCACGATGGCTCTAAGCCATGTAAAATACTCAAAGTGATGATGCATCTGTAGAACTGCATGTTAAAACTGCATGAAGTACTTGTACTGGGATTTAAAAAAAAAAAAAAATCCCAAACCTGTAATTATAAAACCATGGTGGCAGATGTTGTGAGATTGAAAGTGAGACTACCTGTGCCTTTTTAGGTCTGCTTAATGTTGTGTTTTAATATGATTTGTTACACAAAATCAGTGAGATGACATTTATTTTTTTGTCTTCCTTTCCCAGCGGCAGCTTTGTTGTTGTTTTTTCCACCACTAGACAGTGTGAGGATCTCCTTGCTTTAACCTGTTGCACTAACATGCTGCTGCTTTTATAACTGTTATATTGATCTGAATTTTACATTCAGCAACTAACATTAAAGATGAATCGATGTGAACAAAATGGTTATTTAAACCTCAAGCTTACTGTACTTAAGTCTTCTGTTTGCCTGCATCTCTGAAGAAGTAATACATATAATTAATCAAAAAAAAAATCCTTTGGTTTTTAACTTCCTGAGTTCATGAATTGTTTGTTTTCCAAGAAATGAACCTGATTCAAGTGTATTGTTAGAGGGATACTGCAGTACATGATGTTTATGTATTACAGTACATATTTGCCCTCCACATGATAAAACGTAATTTCAGAGAAGCTTGACGACAAAAAAAAAGGAAACATCATGTGTGACTGTGATGACTTTAATACATTTAAAAAAAACAAACAAACTCATAACCTGGTCCTTATTACAGACAATGGAGGAAGTTTCAGATGGTTAATGCAAAGCGGCTGCGTTAAGAGTTTTGGATTTTGTTATCTGTAATAGTCATGAAATGGGCAACCCTGGGCTTTTATGATGAAGTAGCCTCATCATGTGTAGTAGTTGTTTGCTGTGAGACATTTAGCTGCAGCTCAATGTAAATTTAACACAAATCAAACTTGAATGTTTACCTAGGACTAAGGTTAAGTTATGCATTTTTTTTTACACATGATGTTGAGAGACAATTTACTTTTTTTTAAACCTTTTATGTTTTCATACATTTAAAAAAAAAAAAACACTGGTTCTTGTGTGGATTGAACTTCCTTTGTCTCTCCTCCAGACTGCTGTGAATGCCCAGGCAAGAACTTCTTTATTAACATATTTCCAGTGTCTTTTAACTTAGAAGACACTGGACACTTAAATGTTTTAAGTGTAGCTCTCATCTCTTATATCTTGTTTTATGTATTGAAATACATAATACAGTAAGTGTGGCCTTTAGTTGACACAACTTTAATTAACTCTGAGAAGTGCCTGAGAGGCTTACTTAAATGCCAAATACAAGAACTAGCAGACTTAAAACTATCTAAATACACAATTTAACAGTCTCCGGACCTTCAGGTTATGAGTCCATGGATGTGCCACTGATTAGATAAGATAGTGTGCAAATCATATTGGAAATGGTCTTGGTGATGCTCTGAACAGACTGTAACAGACAACCGTCAGGCAGCTTTACCACATGATTACTTTTGTCACTGAGAAGCCTGTAGCAGTAGTTTGAGTTCACCTTTGAGGTAGAAAACATTGAGTATCAATTTTAATTAAAACACAGAATTTTGACTTCAATGTGAGAACCTTGTTGAAAAAACATGAGCAACCAATTGGTGTATGCATGTCTGTCAGTGTGCATGGCACATAATGTATCAATATACTGCATGATGTGTTCCTTACTTTACAAAAGGTTTATGTTTTTGTATGGCCATACATTGGGGATTGATTATGTTTTATTCTGTCAGGAGTGTGTCATGTGTATGCAGCGCTGTGCCAACATTTGCATCGGTCAGTATTACGTAGAATTGGTCAAGAGTTTTGTAAAATACTGTAACGCACACTAGTATTAGGAATATAATTATATTTTTGTCACATAGATGTCGGAACATTAAGGGTTTTTTTTTGTATTGTAGATTTTTAGTCATGCAGTCTTTTTATTTTGCTTGTGGAAATGTTTTGAATGCTTGTCATGAAGTAAAACAAACAATGGAAAAAAAAAAGTTGTCACAGATGCCTTAATTTCGTTGGCAGCTTCTCCCAGCATTATTAGACTGATAATGAGCTGATGCGCTAAAAATTGAATAAAATGAGAATACAAACGGAGGCAATGCTCCAAGAAAATGTGTTTCTGTTGGTAGAATTTTTTTTTTTTAATTAGGTGGCAAAATCCATTATATACTTAATTTGAGAACGTGACTTCAGAAAGTGTCCATGCCTTTATTAAAAACAATAAAAGCATCTCACGAAACATAAGGGAGAAAAAGAAAAATCCTGCTCCAGCGACGTTAAGACTGAAAACCCACCTGACGTGTCCAGAATGAAACTCCGATAACCTGTCGTTCCGCAGGTCGGCCTGTGGGGGGCGCTGCAGCCGCATGGACTCCGAGGGACTGTAACAGAATTCCCCTTTGGAACAAAAGGACCTGTTAAACAGACAGCCGCATGGGAAGCGCCACAGAGGGGTTATTGTGCAGGAGTGAAAACGGGTTTTTTTTCTTCTTCTTCTTTTCCCCTCCGCCCCCTGCTTAGCGAGGCCTGACACTAATTCACCATCCCCGCGCAAGGTGGCAAGAAGTCCAAACTATCTAGCTTTTTTTTTTTTCTGACGTAATTTGCGGGCATAACTCAAAATTGACCCGCGGTTATCTTTGCAGTATTCCCACTTTTAGCGTGCAGTGTTAATCTCTCAGGGGCTGCTGCCGTGTTCGTGGGGGGAAACGGCCATAATTGCATCTAGTTTGTCCGCGATATCTGACTTCTATCAAAAAAACAAACAACCAAAAAAAAAAAAAAAAGCTTTTCCTCTCAATCCCCAAGGGGGCTATGACAGCCCCTATACCCCATAGTCCCGCCCACCCCCCCTCTGCCCTATCTCAGGCATTAACATGCAAAAAACAACATAAGTCACGGAAAAGCAAATCATGCCAAAATAAGAAGAGATCCGCAAACATGTTGGGGACTCGCGGTGAATGATGCCCGGGGGCCTCGCGGGCGCGCGCAGCACAAATGTGGGAATAAGAGGAGACAACAATGGAGAAGTTCTGCTGCTGAGCAGGTTGGTTTTGGCCCAAAAAAAAAAGAAAAAAAAAAGTTGCAGCGGTGTTCCCCTCGCGGGTGCTTTCGCGGCGCCGATAACATGTAAGTTCTGGTAACAGAGGAACGCAAATTTCTAAACAGTTTTGAGACTTTGCCAACAATTAAGTTCTAGAACAACAACAACAAAAAGAAGAGGGACTGTTGCCCGAAGAGCTGCGCGAGGAAATGGATCATGGTTCAAAAGGGCTCAGTGATACGCGTGAGGTTGAAATGTGCGCGTGAGGTCTGACAAAAGGGAAGACATGAACAATGGCAGAACGGCAGAGGAACGCGGCTGTGTATCGCAGCGTCTCTTTCAAAAAGATGGGCCCGCGCAGCGCCGGCGGGAGTGAGGAGCAACGGCGCAAATCAGAGGCTTCGGAGGCAGCTGGCGTCGCCCTCCCCCCGGAGCCCAGCGGAGCACAGCAGCCTCTGGCGACGCGTAATGTCAGTGTGTCAAGAAAAGTTTCCAAAATCTCTGCCACCGCCGCCGCCGCCGCCGCCGCCAGCCTCCAAACCGCAGAGCTAAAGAGAGGCTCCTCCGCTCCGCTCTCCAGCATTTCTCCATCCATCCGCCAGCTCACTGAGAGGTTCAGCAGCGGCTCCGCCAGGACGCACAAAGCCTCTCCGGGAGACGGTGCCGCGCTGACGCGGGGCAGCAGCAGCAGCAGCACCCTACCCCGGGCCAGAGCCTCCAGGAGGGACGGCTCGCCGTCTCGCAAGTCATTCCACGAGGACACCGGTGCCGGATACTTCCACGATGGCGATGTCGCGGCTTCTGTTGCTGTTATCGTAGAGGCGCTCGCCGACAGAGTGCAAAAGTTTCACTCCGGCACCGACTCCGTGTCCGGGTCCGACTCCGAGAAAAGGAGCGAGAAGCGGATTCTCGCGCTGATATCAGCCGACGGCAGCAACCCCGGTAAGCGAGATTATTCACACGTCGACGCATGCGGCGCGGATCCCAAGAAGACTTTAACCGCAGACGAGGAGGAGGATGCCACAGTTAGAGCGGCTCCTCCGGCCTGTAAAGCGCACAGAAGTTATCTCGCCACGCACCACACCGACTTTATCCCCCCGCACGCTGACAAGTGGCCCAGTGTCACCAAGATCAGGCAGCTTTTCGACGAGAGGCAGAGCAAAGCTGCCCAGCAGTACAAGGGTGACATTTGCGAGGGTTTAAGAGCGGCTGGAAGGGACCATCTAGACCTGCTGGGTGCCCCCGAGAGTGCCCCTCTCTTGGACAGAAGCAGTAAACTTTCACCTTGCCGCTCTGCCAGTGAAGAAAGACCTCCGCCTTTGCACGAAGGGAGCATAGATGGAGCAGAGAGCAGAGAGAGCGCCGCTGCCAAGGAGACATTTTCTTATTGTATGAATTCTCATTCCAGAGGTGACCACCAGCGGTACTCACATGAGGAGGCAGACAAAGAAACACCCGGTCTTAGTAACAACAACAACAACAGCGTCTCTTGCAGAAATAGATTTCACAGCAGCAGCAGTGGTTGTTCTTGGGATCGTCATTATCATAAGATCGACACATCTCCGAGCAGATCGAAAAGCCCCGGCACTCAGGCACAGGCTAAGGCCCCCAGGACGGCAGAGTTGACATCTGACCCCAACCCTGACCTTCAACCCCCTGCTACTTCTTCTTTGAGTAGTTTGGCGAGCTTAGACACCTCCTCCTGCTCCTCCTCTCCTCAGCAGCCGACAGTGAGGGAGAGAAGGGTTAGACAGGGGGTCGGGCTGCCCAGGGATAGTTTACATTCCTCACATAGCTCCTCTGGAGCACAGGCCCCCACCACCTCCTCCCCCTTCTCTGCTCCAGCTCCAGATAAAGCCATTACCTACTCCTCCTCCTCCTCTACTGTAGCTCCCTCCACTGAGCTGAGATCCTCAGCAAGAGTTGCCTCTCCACTTCGCTCCCGCTGGAGGTTTAGCTCTGGGGACGAAGAGGAGGAGCACACCCGGAGAAGAAAGGGAGGTGCAGGTTGGAGTGTTCACTCCGGTCCTTCACCTTCCACCTCCACAAGAGGAGCAGAGAAGTCCACAACAGAGCGAGGAGGCAGTTATTTATTACGCAGTAAAAATGGCTGGTGGGGTACAAAGAGCATTGGCAGGTCTTCAGGCAGTGAGGAAGACAGCCCAGGTTCGTTAGGCCCCTCCGGTCGAGAGGCAGTGCGCCGCCGCTCGCTGAGGAAGAAGAAGAAGATCAGCGGAGTTGCTCCAGCAACAGGCCGCGATGATTACGATGATCACGATGGCGAATCAGAGGACAGCGACAGCGACACTGCCTTGACCATGGAGCACTTGGAGAGGCACCACCAGCAGAACGCGGGAGGAGAATTTGTGGGAACGGCGTCACAGAGCCATTCAGCAAGAGATCCCAGCAGCCATAGAGCCAAGGTGCAGCAGCAATGGGAGCGCATCTCCTCACCTGTGGCATCCACAACACTTCCTGGTGTGTCACGAGTGTCAAAGGTCAACATCCCTGCTTTTGCTTCCAGTCCTGGTGGCTCCCATAGTAGCAGCCGATACTCTAGCACTGAGACACTGAAGGAGGAGGACCAGGCTGGCTGCACCAGTCGTGCAACAAACATGTTTTTTAACACTGGTGGAGCAGGAGGCAGCACGAGCCGAACCTCATCTGCATCCATGCTGAGTAAAACTTACCATGGGAATTTTACCATGTACCGCTCCCCTAGCTTTGGTCACGGGGATAACTTCTCCCGTAACCCTGTGCGGGTGCGCCCCAGGATCGTGCCCTCAACCACTTCCTCTTCCAGTGTACCTGCTAGAGAAGGAGGTGCGTCCGCGTTAGTTAAAGCTGGCGAGGTGGTGTCATTGAGGAAGTCGGCAGATAGGGGAGGGATAGAAGGTAAAGATAAGAATCGAATATCCATGTCCAACCCCGATATCACATCAGAAACAATGACACTCTTAAGTTTCATCAAATCTGACCTGTCTGAGCTCAGGGTGCGGAAAACAAGCGAAGGGGACAAATCGGTGGTCACGGAGGGGCCATCAGTGTACAGGATGGGCTCACGGAATCAAGGTGGAAGCCTTTTGCCTTCTGGTCGTCGCCCGTCTCTTAAAGACCTGACTGCGACCCTGCGGCGAACGAAATCCTTCACCTATTCAGGCAAACCCACATCTGCTGCACGGTGTTACTTGGCAAGTGGCACCACCAAGAGAAGTTCCTCTGAGCAACAGCTTGACTTGGATGGAGAGAGAGATGGAGGGAGGGTGTCAGACCGCGAAGTAGAAAGTGATGGAGGCGACTTTAGAGTCGGAAGAGGACAGAGGGTTAGGGATTATGGTTATGGTGATGATGAGGAAGTGATGCCAACTCCACTGCAAGACAGATATGTGCAGGAAGCGAGACAGGTTATTCAAGACATTTGCCAGATGAGCAGCAGAGAAGATGATGACGATGATTACGCTGACATAAAGAGAACTGTGAATGACATGGAGGATGAGTGTTTTGAGCTCAGTAGTCCTAACGAAGGGAAAGCGGGAGCGAGCATTGAGGGCAAGGCAAAGACGGATCAAGAGGCTGAGTTAAAGAACACAAAGGACAGGGATAAACATGAGAGGGAGAGAGAGAACGGGGAGAGGGAGAAGAGTGAGAGGGATGGACAAAGTATGCAGTTGGAGAAGCTAAACAGAAGGGGCACAGAGTACAGGGAGAAGGCTAAGAGACAGAGCAGAGAGACGGAGAGAACCTTTCCGAAGGGCAACTCGGATGAAGTTATGTTCTATGACCGCTCTGTGGATGAACTTTCTGGCCACGAGTCTAGTTTAACCGATGAAGGGATTGTAACAGAGCCAGAGACTGGCCCCAGTGACCCCTCAGAGAGGTCCTTCTTGGGGTCAGCGGGGGTTAATTTGGGGTCACAAATTGCCAGGGACGTTCTAGGGCAGCCCGTCATCGTGTGGAAACAGTCGGCTCTCCACGAGGCGGAAGGGTTTAAGCAGGAAAGAGAGGAGATGGCAAAGAACACCATGAGTACTCCAAATCGTCTGAATGAAGTCAGCATACCTCCTTCCTTGGCTCAGCCTCCCCGTATGGCTGAGGGCGACAGCATTATCATGGACCTGAGCACCACAGCCGATATGAAAGGTGCCAACGCTGTCAGTGAGGAGGCCAGCACAAACAGTGCCGTGCTGCAGGGGTCAACAGCCGCCACAGGAGGAGGAAGAGGAGTTGAAGCACCTGCGACCCCCAGCGCTATCCGTCGAAGACGCAAGTTCTCCCCCTCTGGCATAAATAACACTGGCCCTGATTTCGGTAATGCTGGTAATGCAGAGTCAACAACAGCAGCTGGAAATGGGGAGTCTACCGTCTACCGCTCTCTCAGCGATCCCATGCCTCAGCGGCACTGCTCTGTGTCTGAGGAGGGGAATAATAACTTCTGCTCTGTGGATAGCAACCTGTTAGGATCTCTGTCCGTCAAAGGAGGTGGAGGAAGTGGCTCGGAGTCCTCCGCTGTGGCCAACGTGTCAGAATACAAGGGCAGTGTGGCCAGTGACTTGTCAGTGTACAGCGACTGTGGACTACGTGATGATGGCGTTCGTGACTATAGCGGAGTGATCCGGAGCATTGTAGCCGAGCCAGGTGCAATGGACAGACTCATGACGGAGGAGCATGGCAATGGCAAAGCTCCCAAGAAGAAATCATTCAGTGACCCCAGTCGCCGTAGTGATGCAGCATTACTTTCCCAGAATGACGCTCAGTTCAAAGGTCAGTCTTGCAGCACTGAGCCAATTGGGGAATTGGATCAGCCGGGGCAGATCCCACCTTCCAGCAGCGAGCCAATCCTAAGCGAGCAGAGAGAAGAATTTTGGGAGGTGGAAGGCCAGCCTAACCATTCATTGCCGACACAGCTGCATGACTGTCACCATGGAAATAGCAATACTAAAGTCAAGAAGCCTAGCTCCCAATCAGAATGTATCCCTAACTCCGATAATCATGATCTCGAAGATGATGCAATAGACCAAGATGGAGAGGAGAAGGATGAAGAGGTACAGAAATTTAACTTTGACCTCAGGCTTGCTGAGGTTCTGTCCCCTAGAATGGTTCGTCGACCCTCCAGAAAGCGGCCAAACAGGTTGGCTCAGTTTTTCCCCCATGAAGACCCATTTGAACCCCCGGAATTTAGTTTAGAGGAGCAAGAGGATCACATTGACCCATTTGATCTGACACCTCCTCTTCCTCCTCCCTCATCCAAGCCCAAAACCAGACCCAAGCACGTGCGCCATGCCAGTGAGCCTGCCACATTTATACCGATCTCCCTACCTCCTCAACCACAGCAACTAAAGGAAGGGGACTGCCTTGCTGTACGGCCCAGTGCAGAACCTCCAACCTTGACTAAGCCTCCAGTAGACGAGGCGCCATCTCTGGAGGATGTGACCCAGAAATATATTCTGGAACTTGGCGCCGCTGAAAGAGATGCTGAAGTCCCAGGGCCTCTGCCAGGGACCAGAGATGGAGCTGGTGGAGCTACAGTGTCTGCACTGGATGGGCCTAGTGACACCTGCACAAGTCGAATCACAGGAACTGTACCACAGAAAAAAGGGACGGAGGATTGTCCATCCATGCCTCCCCCACAGAGGACCAAGCCTAGAGTGGTGAGTCCACATTTTTTCTGGTTCTTTCAAGTTTATAAAAATAGTTTTCAATGCTGTGTTAGCGTGTGCAAGTCCATGGTCGCTTTTGCTGATCAGTTTGGGTTGTTTCACTATGCCTCTATGTATAATTTGTGCTAGACACACGGGGTTTAGTCATTCATTTTTCAATTTTTTTAAAAGATTTTTTTTAATATTTTTATAGATATGTCCAAATGTTAGAAAGGGTTTTAAATTTTTTTTTTTATATTTTAGGAAGCGCAAGTGATGATCTTATTTAGATGTCGCACCATAGCAAAACTGCAAAAAAAAAAAAAAAAAGTTGTGGTAATACAAGTTGTTAGCGGCCGATGTTGCCCTGTGCAGCTGGATTGTTTTTGTGTTTTTGAAGTTGCATCTCTGAGAGCGTGATTGTGTGTGCGTGCGCATGCCTTTGTGCAGTCCTGTGAATCACGACTCATATGGTTAGCTTCAAAGTGCATTTGCAAGACTACAATGCAGAAACCATTACAGGCTGAGCAGTGTTAAACAAACATCAAGGATGTTATTGGGTTTTTTAAACAAATCTTAGACAAAGGGCATTAGGGAATGGACCAAGGCCTGACAAGTGTGTGTGTCTGTTTTCCTTTATTTGTTCCACCCAATATTGATTGTGCCAGAATCATAGACTCATAGGGACTGAATATGATAAGCAGTTCCCCTAAACGCAGGTTGAGTGTGTATTTGTGTGTGTGTGTGAATCTGTGTTTGTTACGGATGCCATAGCAGAGTCTAAACACTTGGGATATTTTGCCATCGCTATTTTTATGACAAACCGGGGAAAAACACAATTACAGATAAATGTAAGCTCATCATAGGCCACTTGTGCAATAATACTGCTGAGGTGACAAAGTAAGCGGTTGTGGCTCTAAATATGTGTGGAGCAAGTAAAAACACCACAGGCGTGACCATCCCTCATGGCTGACACAACCTCCAGCATCTGGCTTTCATTATGTCATAAGTACTTTTTAAAATTTCAGTAACCATTTTGCATCCCTAGAATTGCACCATTTTGGTCAGGAAGCCGAATGACATCGCCGAATGTTCACTCATGATTATTCACTAATTTTATGTAGTATTGACTATATTTATCTCTGCCAGGGACATTGCTTTCGCTCATATCTGTGTGTTTGCAAAAAACAACTTTCAACAGGGAAAACCCATTAGATCTTGGGGCAGACAAAACTGCATTTTTATTATTATTATTTTATGTATTTATTTTTGCATTGGCCTTGGCGGTCTTTGCTCGTTAGATTGTCTCTTTAGTGCTTACATTGGTCCAAACACTATCCAATCAGGGATATTTTCTTTATAAGTTGTTGATTTTTTTTTTTTTTTGTACGCACTCTGTGCCAATTGACTATCTATTGTTGTTGCCATAGCTGCTGAGTGACTTCTCCAGGCAGGAAATGGGTTTAGGGAAATGGGAAGTTGTTGTGGTTACTCCAGTGTTTGATGATATCCAGCACTACCGGCTGGCGTGTGCGTATATGTGCACTCCGTTGTGTGAGTATGTTTTTGTGTGCTGTGTGTTTTGTGTATCATAAACTGGTTTCCTCTTTGCCCCTCGTTCCTCTCGTGTGTGTGCGTGTGTGTGCGTGTGTGTGCGTGTGTGCGTGTGTGTGTGTGTGTGCGTGTGTGTGTGTGTGTGTGTGTGTCTTAAGTTATGAATCTCCGCCCCTCCCACTAAAACTCACCA
>CAAKHG010003196.1:1758-33826 GCA_901007715.1 Dactylopterus volitans
TGTTATGGAGAGGTGTGTGTGTGTGTGTCTGTGTGTGTGTGTGTGTGTGTGTGTGTGTGTGTGTGTGTGTGTGTGTGTGTGTGTGTGTGTGTGTGTGTGTGAGTGACTGGGACGTAGGGTGGGAGTGGGGAGGGGGTGCTGTCCATCCTGCTGCACAATAAACAGTTTGTTTCCCAGGAGCACCCCTCATGTTCCTGTTGTTGGCTCCATCGCTGCTCACTGGGAAACGTCCTGGCCTCTATTGTCCAAGAGGTCGGGGGTCACAGGATGCTCCTAAAGGCCCAAAAAGGGAGGTAAGAGGTTGGATGTGAGGCATGATAAAGAGGGGACCCCCCGCCCCCCACCACTCACACACACACACACACACACGCACGCACACACACATGCATACATATATTCACCCCTTAAAAAACAAAACATAAACACTGCTTGCCCCCCCATCCCCTTCTCTCATCTGACTGAAATCCCAGTCATTATCAAAAGTGTAAGGAAACGAAATCAGGACAACGCTCCGGCTCACTATTTCATTTAGAACATCCTGGTTCTTGGTGGGTAGGGCTCTGTTCCTCGCATGCGTTCTTTGCATATCTTTAATGGAGGCCGCAGTCCACAAGCTTTTCCATACAAATACGGGAAATTCAATCTAACCAGCTAACAGAGTAAGACATATCATTAAAAAAGAAAAAAAAAAAAAAAAAAAACAGCCAGGAAAGGAGTGGTTGTATTGTACCGCTTTCGCCACACAAAACCACAGACGGAGCTCAAACACTGTCTGAGACTGTGGAGTATCTATATATGCCTGTGACTGCAGTAACATTTTTAACACGATAACGCGTAAAGACGCATGTGAATGCTGTTTTTGCAGCCTGAGCTCTGGTAGCTAAGTGGCGTCATGACAGCACACGTTTATGGAGTTAAATGATGACGCCATGATGGAAACTTACTACGCCTCGCCACGAGCGCACTGACAGCCCGGTCGCAGCTTCAGTTTGTGTGTGTGTGTGCCTGCTTGAAATCCCATCCGTGCACTATTTCCTGTGAAGTTACATTATATGTTTACTTTTAAAGCATTTGAGTAATAGATTGATTCTTTAATTTGCAGCCGGCAGCCTGTCCTCTCCCTCGATGTCATGGAGGAATTGGATGTTTTCCTCTCTGCGTTTGCAAGGACACATCTATCTTTTTTATGGAGCAAAGCTGCAGCTTCGAACAATATTCCAGATGTTTGTTGCGTTGCATTTTCATCAGTTTGTTACCGACTTGACTGCACCTCATCAGCAACAAAGACAGGCCACGCCATCCTTCACATTTGCATCGGATGCCTAGCTGATGCACTTTGTTTTAATATTTGTGTTGTGTTAGCTTCTTTTGTCGTGTTGTGCAAACACAGCCTGACAGCCTGACAGCATCTACTGTAACTCACGTTCATTGGTAAAAATGACTGTTGATTTCCAAAGCTGACAAACATAATTGCAATGATGTGTTGCAGACCTCGAGTTTCGGTAAATGTAGATTAACTATGATTCCAAAATAAAAGCCATGCCTTCAAAAATAATGCTTCAGTGACAAATAGGAAAAAAAGATAAAGTATCTGGTGTGCAGATGAACTGTGACTGTTGTGTTGTCATAGGTTCATTGCTGGTGCTGGCTGTGGAAGTATTAACTGTTGTCACCGATGGAACCAATTTCAGTGTTGTGGGTTGTTTATGACATTTTAAATTTTTTTTTCCCTAATTATCGCTAAACTTAAGCAGAGTACTTAATGTACATGGTGTGGGCTTTCATTGTTCCCAGCCTTGTAATTGTATGTTTGATGTAAAGTGAGAAGTTAATAAATGTAACACGAGAGACAATGGATGCAGTGCACGGCAGTCCTCACTTTTCAACCACGGGCAATTATGATGATTATGCTCATAGTTTGAGTTACATGTTGTGAATCGCCCCCGAGGCCTGACCCTCACCTTGTCTTACCTTGTCATATCAGGTTATACTGGATGAGGGATGTGGCGGCTGGAAATGGTTTGAGGCTCTCTGGATAGTTTGTTTTCACACAGCGCTGCCGGGAAGGGATGAGCGACGTGTGGAGGTTGGCCCTTGGCCGTGTGGCGCACACTCGTGGTGATAAAACTGTTACTGTGAATGATATCACTTTAAAGATCTACAGTGCAGCAGGTTAGGTGGGGTCCTAAGTGATTTTGCCCGGGTTTGACAGGCTGATATGGGCCGTCCAGGTATCCCAGCAATGTGCCACTATTTGGGCTAATTAGCACCTTGACCTGTTGGAGATTCATTTCCTGGCATGTCGTGTTTGTGAGCCTGCAACAAGTGTTAAGGCATAATTCTCGCTTCCCAATCCTTCTCAGAAAGATGGGTGCTTTTCCTTTCTTTATGACCAAATAAATCTGACTGGTGCCAAAGGAAAAAAAAGGGGATTAAAATTCCCCTTTTGCTGTCTTGAAGAGCCCAGCTGCATTGCACAGTTTGTTTTTCACAGTGCAGCTGCAAGAGTTGTGCGTTATAGAGAAAAAGGGAGAAATGAGTTATTTCAATTGGTATGTACCTAAACAGTCACAAGTGTTAATTGTGCAGTGGAATCAGAAAAGAGGTGCGGTTAAGATTATCGTAATGCGGTTAACCGTGTGTACATGTAATATGACACTCTGGGCCGTTTTACAACCTCCTTTTCTCACAACTGTTTTCTTCGCTGTAGTAAGACCTTTCAAGATGATGCTGAAGCACGTGAGGGACATAAATGGCTGAACAAGAACAAATAGCGAATGCTGCGAGAAAAAAAAAGACAATAACCAAGGTGGTGATGTCAGCGTGGCATATATAGCGATTTAGTTATTTCATGGTTATTCAAAAAGGCAGACATTTGAATCAGAATCAGAAATACTTTATTAATTCCGGAGGAAATTGTGTGGTCACAGTTGCTCCATGCCAGTATAAAATATAAAGTTAATAGGAAGAAAGTACCAAAATATTACAAAATATGCCAAAAAAAAAAAAAAATCCAAAAAATAGAAGTAGACTCAAAATGAAAAATAAAATCATGCCTCTCATAAACAGAGCAATAAAGAAAATATCGTAAATAGAAATTACATGTAAAGCACCCATTTTGAAACAGAGCCACCGCAAATGAGCAGCAAGTCACACACACCAGAGGGAGTGAGCTACAGAGAGAGGGTGATAGAAGGGCAGCTTTTAATGCTGCTTGAAGAAATGTGGCGCAGCAGGTAAGACATGTCTGTGCGCAATATTATCTGGGCTAGGACATCGTTTCCCTTGAATGCTGCCTTAATGTAAATAAGCATGACTGTCCAGCAGGTTTAGGAGAGCTCACACCCTCGGCTGAATGCGATCACTCAGAGCCATCCTGGCCTTTGACGAAAGTTTGCCAAAGGAGAGAGAGAATATCATAATTTGGTCCAGTCATCCAGGATCTCGCAATCATTTTTGTCAAATCATTTTTATTTATTTATTTGGACCACAGTCCTCTACAGTCTTGTCAATTTTCTGATGCATCTGATCAACATGACTCAGCGTTCTGAGAGGAGAAGCAAAAAAACAAACAAACACCGCGAGCGCACGGACAAAGACCCACATGGTGACGATTACATCCTCTGCGTTAATAACAGGATTTGAAAGTCCATCCCAATTAGCAGGAAAACAGACTTTCACCAGTAAGTGTTTACTCACTCACAGCTTAGAGACGAGAAGATTATGACAGGACCTGAACCCAGACATGGCTGCACGGTTGTGACAATACAGAATAGACACAACTATTTTGTTGGGCATTGCAGTTCTCAGTCTCATTACTCATGTTTCAACATTCTAGTAAAACTGTGTGTAGCTTTGAATCATAACCCCCCCCCCTCCAAAAAAACCTTCACTGATCCCAGCAGGGAAGTCGGTTTGTTGCAGTTGCTCAACATGCAGTTAGGAAAAGAGGAATTGAATAAGCTAAAAAAAAAACAACAAAAAAACAAAAACCCACAAATTGCTATGATGATGTCTAAACAGTAAACAAATACAAAAATGTAAAATGTGCCAATGTACAGAATTGCTGTATGTAAAAAAAAAAAAAAAAGTTAGAAATGGAAACATGCAAAGCAGACTAATGATAAATTAACAATAAATTGACCGTCATGAGGAAAGGTCAATGGGATGAAAAGTAAAAAAGTAAGATGTTGGTCAAGTGATTTAACAGTTATTGAACAGCAGAGCACTTTTTGGGATGTGTAAGTTATTTACAGTAAATCATTTGCAATAGTATGAGCGGATTTGGACTTGAGCTTACATCCATGTTTTTTCCCCCCACAGTAACTCTGCCCCTTTGTGAGTGCACGCACACGCACGCGCGTGCGCACACACACACACACACACACTTGCAGCTGTAGACATATGAGGCAACCACCAGTGGAGGGTTGTGGAGTAATTCTATAGAAGAGGGTTTTTTTTTTCTTTTTTTCAGCAGCAGCAGCAGCAGCGGCACATAAAGATGATGGTTTCCAGACCCTGTGCATTATTCTGACAGATTGTGTGCTGGACATGGTCATGCTATAGGGAGAGAGACAAAGAGTCCAGAAAGACAACACTAATAATAAGTAATCCATGTGAAAAACAAAAGTCCTCGTGGACTGGGAATAACTGTCTTCTCCTGTGGATTCACAGAAACAAACCAGCAAGGACGCCAAAAATATGCAAAAGACTTGTGGTGCAGTTTCCCAAGGCCAGAGAAAGGAAATAGACTGACAGTTTCTCCCTGACCTCTTTACTACCCCCCTGTAACCTCCCAACAACCCCCACAGGGGATCCTGTCTATATGTGTAAAACAGACAGTCAAAAAGCATCCTGGAAACTCTAGAGCCACGAAAACAAGTGGACTTGAGGAAGTCCAATAAGCTTGTATGTTAAGGGCTCAGGCAGGAGATAATCTCGAGGCCACACAGACCAGGCGCCAAACCCATAGAGCCTAAAAGCTTTAAGTCGCAGCGGAGCAGCGTGGTCATTGTTGTCTTTGGCAAGAAAGCAGCTTCAGTGAGACCAGTGGTGTGAAAGCCACCTCTCTTCTTGAGTGTCTGCTTCGGGCCCTGTTGTTGACATACAGGGCAGGTGCAGCTGCTCCCCTAAAACTGCATCAAGTGGACGCCTCCCCCCCCTACTTCCACCATCAACACACACAAACACACACAAACACACACACACACACAAAACACACACATACTCACACACATGTCACAAGACAGAGGTTATATGGACAAAGAGAAATCTACCATTTTCTTTAATATCTCTGCAACAATCAGCGAGGCATTGCTGAGTTAACACAGAGCCCACAGAGATGAAAACAATGGCTGGATTCTTCTGGCTTGAAGATGGCTATGGGAAATGGCAGGGATGCCAGGGCTGATAAGTGACCGGGGCAGCTCAAGTTACTTCCAGCTGTCTACAGCCATGCATGCCTCTGTGGAACGTATGGTTCACGCATAATGCAAACCATTTCATTTGTGTAATGCTCATAGAAAAATCTGGAGGACATATTAAATAAGGCCAACAGTCTCACACTTGTGCAGAGTTTACATCACAGGAAAGAATCTCCAGTCCTCTGGGGAGAAGAGCAATGCATCCTCAGCTGAGAAAACACAGACAGTAAAAAGACTGACCTCGCAGCCGATAGTGTTAACTGGATCAATAAAGCCGGCGAGCGCAGAAAACCTGAACGCGAGCATCTGTAGCGAGTCTGACTTTGTGTACAATTATGGCAGTTACATAGCCGTGCGTGATAAATGGCGTCCTCAGAGGATCCGCTGGTATTGTTGGCTGTGTTTATTTTTTCCTTAAACCATAAAAGACACATTTCTATACAGACACAGCAAAATGACGAATGTCTTCTGGTAACTGAAATTAGTGGAAAATTTCAGTAAGTATAAAGTGGAGCCTGTAAAAGATTAATAGTATTAAATACGGGCTGTATTTTTCTGCCGTAAACTGACTTATGCTGAAAACTAGCGCCACAGTACATTAGTATCACCTTAATACCAGTGAGGGCCTCTTCCTGTCCATTTGGAAAATATAAGTACATTTTCAAGCTGCCGTACACTCCAAAAGCAGAGTGCTTTTGGCAGGCTTTGAAGTTCCCAGAAATGATGCTCCTTAAAAGCATCCTCTGCAGTACAGAAAAACATGAACATGTATTTCAGTCAAGAGGCATGAGTGAGCCCTTCTTAGCAACCATGTAAATCCACACTGGAGGATGTCGACATGTTTGATGTCTTTTGAGGTTTATAATGTGACACCCTTGCAAGAACAATACTGATTGGTCTTTGCCAGGGCAACGAAAACGCATTCATTTATTCACATAGTCTTTCGGTGCAGAATTAACGGCTGTCACCATTTTAATTCAATTATGCAGAATGAAACAAAATCAGCATCCATTTTATTAGAGCAGGCTTTCTCTTGAGTGTATGTTCTGCAGATGGTAAAAAAAACAACAACAACAACAACAACAACAACAACAACAAAAACACTATTTCACTTTCTTGTCTTGCAAACAAGACACTTCTGGAAAAATGATACTGCAAATGCAACAAAACACCGACAGAATGAGAAAGGCAGGAATTAAACTTTGAAACAGGCTTTTATTTTCTCTTCTCTGAACAGTTTAGTGTTTCAGTTACACCCTCTCGGCAGTAAAAACTGTCATCTAATCATATCCTCACACAGTCTTAAATGCCATGTACGCCCATACCAGCCTGGAAAGGGGACCTTTCTGTGGATTAAAACGGATATGAGGTTATTTTTGTGAGATCCATGATTGCATGAGGCACTCCCATCCAGACTTAGCGTGATGACTGAGGAGGTGAGCTAATATGGTGCACGGTGATGCAGGGAGTTGTGCAAGTTCATCTGCAATGGATCCTGCCCCTTGGTTGAAAAGACAGATGTTAAGCTTTGAATCTTTTTCATCTGTTTGTCATTCTGGAGGAAAGTTGGTGCACATAATAGATCTCGGAACACACAGAGATGTTACGCATAAATCAAGCTCAGTGACAGAAATGCATGATCTAAAACCCCTTGGAGTGCAGGCTACTTTATATGAGACTAACATCATCAGGAACATTAACATGTAAGACAACATCTATTATAATTATTCCAGATGTATGCTGACCTCTTTTTTTTTTCTCTTTTTTTTTTGGTGATATTCAGGCTCGAATTGAAGCGTTCTGCAGGGCTGATAGGATTAATGGAAGAACATGGCTTGGGCACACATCAAAGACAATCAAGTGAGACCTAAATCTCCTGGAGTGAGATAGATGGAAGCAGCAGTAGCACATTGTGTGATCTGACATGTCCTCCACACACTTTAACTAGTATTATTGGCTTGACAGAGTGGGTTTGGCCTGGTAAGACATGTTGGATACACTGCAGCAGATCAGAGGCGAGACAAGGGAAACACTTTAACGCCGCAAAAACGGCGAGGTGAAAACGTGACACGGAGGTGGGAACTGCTGCAGAATTAAGCCCCACTTTGATTGGACAGTGATTGACCGACGTCTGGCAAAACATGAAAGGATGACCTTGAATTCTCCAAAGCGAGTATGGATTGGCGCGCATCATCTCACCTTCCCTCTCCCTGCGCTCTTTCATCCACTCTCATTGTCTCTCGCACACGCCAACATGTGCGCACACAACGCACACACACACACACACACGAGCATTCATATGCACACTGACACTCGCAAGAGTGCACCATCTTTTCACACTGGCGTTAGTGTGGTGGTGGTGGTGGTGGTGGTGGTGGAGGGCAAGGGGGTGGGTTGAACACACAGTCACGTACAACACGCCAGAGTTGAGAGAGCAACTTCAAAGTAAGGCAGATGCAGGGACAGCACCCTCTGAATAAATTTTCTGGCCACCAGTCGATCTGCCCCCGGGCTAAGATTGTGGCTGTTCGCATCTCTCCTGACCCCTCATCAGCTCCCAGTTAAAACCAATCCTGCTCTAACAAGGCAGTTATAGGAGGGCGTGGGGGGAGGGTTAAGCTACTCTTCACATACTACAGGTACAAAATATGAGAAAAAAAAGGAAAAGCATAATCATTTTCATAACATGCTTGATTGTCATATTTCCCACAAAGCCACACTGCAGCTGGTTTGATGAATAAATCATTGTGAGGGCTTTGTGTCAATACCTGAAAATGATCAACCAGTAAATGTATTCTGTCCACAAAATCATTGTTGTTGTTCTTTTGATGCAAAATTAACTGAGACAATGCTGGCGGACTCGGCATTTTCTCACACCACTCCGACAGACTGGATCTTTTTATTTATCACAAAAGCGTCACATCCTCACCTCACCGCGAACAACGACGTGCTCACGGCGGAGACGTACGTATACGCGCGGAGGAGATATTCCTGTTCAGCAACTACTCACGTATGTCATTATTATTTCTATGTGTTGACTTGTTTTAATATTTCATTTACATCATCAATCATTCATAAGGCTATGGTGCATGAGCAGTGAATAATTGCAGTTGCACCTGCAGGGACATGCACAGTCCATTACATCTCTGAAATGCAAAACTCTGTGTCTGTTGCGTGTTTCTTTTAAAGAGAACTGGAGTTCAGTGACAAACTAGGGGGCTGCATCATTCATTAAGATGAGCATCATGTGTGACCATCGCTTGGATAATGCATTGGGTTACATTCCTGACATACTGTAACCCATGAAAACAAAGATATGTCGCCCTGAGGGCAAATATTCACCTGTGTGTGTGCATGCAAGTGCAAACGTGTATTTCTGCACACAAGAAACCCAGGATCCATCACCACCCTGCGTGCAATGCATAGAGTTGCACTATGTAACTATGGGCTGCCTTTAACTGAATACAGACTCACACACCGAGGTGCACGCGCACACACAAACACCCAGGAGGAGCGGGGATCTAATGAGGCCCGTGGAGACTCCGCTGAATTGTCAGTCAACACTCAGCTTGCTGACACACAGTCGACATCAAGGATTTCTTTTCTCAATCAGGGGAAGCCTGTCGAGTCCCATCACAACTTGAGAGTCAGACATCCACTGGGCTGAAAAAGGTTGAAGGATGGATCCAGGAAATGTACCTGGAATACATTTTTGGGAGAAAACAACAGCAACAAAAGCAACCAAAAAGTTGTGTATTTGTTGCGCCGTATAGGAATCCAATTGCAACTTCTTTCATTTCTTTCTTTTTTTTTTTTAAGCACTTTTTAACACATTTCTGAGTCATGGTTGAGAGCTGTGTGCAGGTTACTCTACAGGAACAAAGAAAAAAAAACGGAAAAAAAAAATGTGACCACTTCCCTTGTTCTTCCAAGACTGCTTGCAAAACTGGGCCCTGATCCTGTTCCTCAAACCACCAATGCAGCCATGTATTTCAGAATGCAGAGAAAGAGAGAGGGAGACAGAGAGGGAGAGAGAGAGGGAAGGGGGGGGGGTTAGGAGGTCTGGATACTCAGAGTCTTGCCTCACACTGTCAGGCCCTCAGTTGCGCCATAATGGACCATACTTATCCCAGGTGTTATTGCTTTGTCTCCCCCCAGCTTATTGTTTCACTACACACAGACATGCAATTTCCATGGCAGTGTGTAATTACGACTTTCTCACTGAGCCTGGCGCGCGCGCCGGCGCGCTTCCCCCTCCGCGCCGCTGACATGAGCTGCCGCTCAAGATTACTGCGACTCTATAAAACATCATTATGGAGACACATAATTCTGGTATTTTAATTGCAACGGGGCCTTTCGGAGTCACCCGTGGCCAATGAGAACGTGCGCTGGTGTTTGTGACTTAATCTTTTTTTTTTTTAACACCAATATTATAATAATATATTTTTTTAACAGCACCATTGCTTGATGTGTATCTTATTTATTCGGTTACTGGATAGTCGCAAAAAAAATAAAAAAATAAAAAATTCCATTGTATTGCAGTGAAATTGCCTGGCTCGTTTCATTGTGTTTCTGCGGTGCGGTGGCTGCGCGCTGGTGGCTTGAGGGTTAAGAATAGCTGATCTGCATGCTGGTGAATGAAGTGTCGGTTTTCAGCGTAAACTCCTCCTCTACGCTTTTTCTTCCACTTGAGCAACCAAGTAGTTTTTTAGGGCGCATTCCCCGGCAGCGATGTGGTGGGAAAGGGCGCGCGCGTCCACACGAAAACTCAATACTTTTGCATCGGGTTTTATTTGCGTTGAATAGTTGTTGTTGTTGTTGTTGTTTTTCTTTTTCTTTTTCTTTGCGCGTGTGTTGCGCGGCGGGAGGAAGAGAAGGAGAAGAAGAAGAAGAAAAAAAAGAGACAAAGCGTTTGGTTTAAACTTTCGTGGGGAGCGAGCGCGTAAAGCCGCTTGCACGCCTGAGCGCCTCTTGGGTTTTTGTTTTTCTTCCTTTTTTTTTAAGGGGGCTGATCTATTGCTTTCCTACATATGGATTTAAGGAGATGGGTTATTGCTCTTGAGTAACCCCCCCCCGCGATCGCTTGGACTATAGTTTATGTGGTCCCCGGGCCCCACAAGGAGGAGATCCCGATTCCTCAGCGGCACAAGGAAACACTCGCGGGGGCTACAAGTTGCCCACGAGCTGCGAAGGATACGAGAAACTTTGACAAGTTGCTGCGCACATCGACATTTTCCCTTCGCGCGTCCGCGTGTTGCAACTTCTGCTGTGGATTATTGCGAGAGTCGCCATGGAGCCCGGGATCAAGTTCAGAGGATGAAAACGGGGGGAATCGCGCCGCAGCTCGCCGTAATTCTAGTTCTGCTACTCCAGTGACTTGTTTCGGTGTTTTTTTTTTGGGGGGGGGGGAACTACACACACACACACACCCACACACACGCGCGCGCGCGCACCGATCTGATAAAAAAAAAGAAAAAAGAAGTCGACTGTTCTAGCGGTTGAACATTGTTTATCCTCCTCTCTCGACACCACCCGCTCGTCCTGCCAAAATGCCACAGTTGAACGGGGGCGGCGGGGACGATTTGGGGGCCAACGATGAGATGATATCGTTCAAAGACGAAGGGGAGCAGGAGGAAAAGATATCCGAGAACGTCTCCGCGGAAAGGGATTTGGATGATGTGAAATCCTCCTTAGTGAACGAGTCCGAAAACAACAGCAGCTCGTCGGACTCGGAGGTAAGGACGGCGCGTGTGTAGATGTTCTCGGCATAAAGAGAAACGTGGTCTTCTAGGAGAGTTGGTGTTGAAAGTTCCTTCCCCTTCCTATGTATTTTTTTTTCTCTTGCACTCTTTGCAGCAGGCAGAGAGGCGCCCCCAAACCAGAGCGGACTCCGAAAGTTATGAGAAAACGAGAGACTACTTCAGCGAAGGTACAAACCGACGGGCGAGCGGACGAAACTTTGTGTTCTGTGCAGCCAAAATTGGAATCTATCGTGCCCCCCTTTTCCGCTTGCATTAACCCAGACTTTCCTTCATCCCCCCCCCCCGTAGCACTGAGAAGACAGCAAGATGGTGGCTTGTTTAAGAGTCCTCACTATCCTGGCTACCCGTTTCTCATGATCCCGGACCTCACCAACCCCTACCTATCCAACGGCTCGCTGTCTCCGAGCGCGAGAACGGTAAGCGTCCATGTGGAAGTCTTACTCTTCGCTCCCCTTCCTGTTTATGCTTTAAACGCTCTCCAAAAAAACTTTGGTCGTGCGTAAAAGTTCCTTGCGCGCTGCCAGACCGCCATATTCCCTCCGAGTGGCCTCTCAAGGAAGACTAACTACTTCTTTGTTCTTTTTTCGGGGAAATAAATTGCCCTCCTACCACCCAGCGTCGACAAGAGTTGCATTTGACAAGTTACTTGGCTCAAAATGCAGACACATTAATCATTTTTTTTTGTATGTGTGTGTGTGTGTTTGTGGATAATTTAGGACAATCTCTTAAACACACATCCAGCAAACAAGCTGGATGGTGATTCGGTCATACTAGAGCTACTTTCATCACAATTCTATTTAGGGGCCTATGATATTCTCCTTTTGTATATCTTATAGCGTAGATGTTCTTATAGTATTTTCCATTTTATTGTGCAACTCACATAGTTTGCTTCCCTCCTCTGAACATGGCCTGTTTTTTAATGGGGCGATTCTTTTATTTGCATGTTAACACCATCAGCTCTGTGTGCTCAAGACTAAACTGGTTTACCGCCTTCATCATCACCATCGTCGTCCGCAAAACAGGGGGATTTTTTTTTGACAAATGATTTCCTCGAGTCGTCTCCTACAATCACAACGGTGTAATAGCTTTGCATGTCACCCCAGTGTCGGGGGCAGCTGCTGTCCAGAGACCTTTTTTTTTTAAAAAATGTGTAGATAAAACTGACAGACTTAAGTAAGTGCTGCTGACCCACAGCTCGCGGTGACTTAACTCGCAGTAATGTTGTTGCGTGGCAGCATCAGGTTTAGTCGTCCCCGCAGCTTTTAATGTTAATTGCTGCGCCGCCGCGTTTTGACGTGATTGGTTTAAAGACGCCGCCGTCCTGATGTAAACACCCCGCGTTGAGCTTGTGGGTCACTGCGGCGAAAAGGCCTGGCGCGAAGTAGTGGTCACATCTAAAGGCAAAAGTTTACGGGAACAATCCCGCATTCACGTCGAGGGTCGTGACATGCAAGAAATTGCGCGCAGCTCTGGATTTCGGAGAAAAACATTCAAAATTAAGGGAATGTTTCCGCATTTATTCGGAATGGCGTGACATTCCCTTTAAATAGGACTTGTGTAAACTACCTTGAAATAAATCCTTTTTGGACATCTTTGCTCCTCTGAGCTCGTCCATCCCCCAATCCTTGTCACATCCCCCCAAAAAAACAAGCACTTTCGTTAAGGCCGGGTCGGAATCTGACTGAAAAGACCCCCCGCCCCCTTCTCTTTTTTTTCCGTCTTCTTTTCACTGTTCCGGGCCCACTACCCTCGCCTCCCTGCACCTTCCATTCAATTAGAAAGGCGTTAGTTGACCATTGTTATTCTGAACAGTCTTGATGGCTTCATTGGAGGTCTCCATTGGGGCTCATTAACTAAATGGCTACTCTGCTCACGCTGCCTGATACAACTTGTAGATCGACTATCTCCTTTCTGTTGGCCACCACCTTCACACGAGTAATGCCAAAGACAAGCATGCTGGAATATAATGACAGTGCATTTTATGCTCTGCTGTATTAGTCATGTTGCAGGTACATTTTTTTTAAGTAAAATTACTGCTGCTATTTTTTTCCCCCCTGATGTAATCAGTTTATCAGTTCGGAGTAAGGTTTGTACCTGTCTGTTGTCTGTTTGTTTTTTGCGTCTCTCTGGAAGCAGAAGCCTCCTCACTTCCTTATATGTTTGTCCAGAAAAACAAAATTGAAAATGAAAACAGCTGTTATTGATGCTCAAGGCAAAGCAACAGATAATTGAGGATTTTAAATTTAGAGCTTAAATCCTCCATATTAGATTATAAGAAAGGAAAAAAAAAAAAAGAGAATGGGGTCAATGGGACAGAGGGGGTTGACGGCATCAATCATCACGGTGGTAGAAAGAAAGCAGGCAGACAATGGCTGACATACTTAGGACATGTCTCCAGGTCTCCATATTGCACGCCGCTTGTGGCTCAGTGTGAATGGAGGGACTTTGATTGATGAGACGGTTCGATTGAGTGCTTTAGGCTCGAGCTTGAGGTTCGGGTTGTTTACACCTGTGGATGCAATTGAGTGCAGGAAGATTTACTGGATGATATTTACCAGCAGCCCGGGACCCCGCTTGGCCACACGACTAAGTTGAGCTAATGAGCTTTACAATTACATATGTCACATGTATGCAGAACGCGCTGAACGGCTTGTGATGTATATATATAATATACGTTTGAGTCTCGCAAACGAGCTTACAAAAGGTCGTACTCGCTCTTTGAAAGCTGTTGTCGTGAGAGATTTGTTTAATATTTTGTGGTGGTAAGTGATTGTGCTACACGAGACACGGTAGAGTCTTTTAAACAGGTTTTGTGATTGATACCAGGTAACAGAATCCGCCGCTTTCATTTCCAGGCTTAGAGCCACAGTTTTAGCAGGTTTAATGTGAATGCTTTTCGCGGTTGTGTACATGTTTATGAGCATGCTTGAGAAAGACAATTTTTTTTTCAATATCCTGCTCGCATCAATTTTCCTCTCTGCTCTGCCATCATATTTTTGTGTTAATTTTTTTTTTAAGGCAGTGGACTTTTGCAAGTATATACATATGTATATACATGTGTATTCTGTGCATGCATTTTAAAGGGCACTGGCATGAATAACAGATGTGTTGCTCAAGAGTCATCAGGCAGGCAGTGATTTCACTCTTATGATGTGCTACATGATGAAGGATTTGAGGCCCAACTTTTAAATGTGGATGTGGCAACCCTATCATGAGCAATGAGAGACAGGCCTCCATGGGATCAGCACAGAGTTCCCCCGAGGGCCAAGCATAACTGATTTAAAGCCTGCTCCGAGCTGACATTCCGCTGTAATCCACCGAGAGCTGAGGAGGAGGTTTTATGTTTGGAGAGATGTTCCACCAGACTCCTGCCTGCCTGCCTGCCTGCCTGCCTGCCTGCCTGCCTCGGAGTTGCGGTTTTTTTCCTACAAAGTCAGAATATGTGTCCAAATCCACTGACGTGATCATCAAGTGAATTGCTGTTGTTGTGACAGCTTAATAGGTGAACATACACCCCGATGCCCCCTCTGACAGCCTCATCAGCACTTTTAGATAACTCTGCGAGTACATCATCCTCGCCACTAAAGAGTGAAATGCCTCTTGTGTGTGAGAGGTGGCGAGTATTTGAGAGAGCGGGGTTAGCCTCTCAAATATATCTTCATCAAATAGTCACAAAAAAAAAAAAAAAAAAACCCGAGCATGATTGTTGAATAGGATATTGTTGGAGATTGAGATATGAATGGAGAGCTTGTATAAGTCTGAACATGTCAGTGGCTACAATCGCATGCCTCTCTGACTTCCACTTCTTTTTTTTTCCATTCTTTCTGCTGCTTTTGCTGCTTAAAAATGCGCAGACAAAGAAGAGTCAACACAGACATTGTCCCGCCGAATAAAAGGGCCTCTCCCTGCATAAGCAAACGCTGTTTGTGTGGAGGCGTCTTTTCATCAGGTTGCTCACTTAGCATTTCATTCACCTTGGCGCATATCTGTCAGTGTACGTGCACACATGTCCATGCGTGCCGCACGTTTGTCTGTCTCTGTGTGTGTGTGTGTGTGAGTGTGTGTGTGTGTGCGCGCGCCTGCGTGCGTGCGTGCACGTGAAGTCAGCGCGGGTGAGGGGAGGCGTGATGGGGCGTTCAGGTGAGGCTCTGTGGATACTCTGCAACAGAGGGAACAGTGTGCAGGGTTCACATTCTGACAGCGCTCAGTGTTGTATTCCACCACTGCGAGTAAGCTGAAAGTTGGCGCACAAATATTTTTTCAGCCAAGCGCTGTGTCAACAGAGCTAACATTTTTGACTTCATGTGTAGTTTTTAAAAGGTTTTTTCTTCAAAGGCAAACACATCTACATCAATTTAGTGGCACTATTCAATTAAAGGCACATTGCGAGCGACCGCAGACATGCCGTCGCTGGCTGAGAGCACAGTTGTCTGGAGCTATTGCTTTTGATAAAGAACTTATTCTCGCCGCTTGAAGAAATTAATTCTGGCCAAGAGTCTGTTTTCGATATCTCATCAGTTGTGATATAGTTTAAAAAAAAAAAAAAAAAGATGCATACATTTTAAGATAGTATCTTGATTAATTAGGGTAAAATTGTTCTGCACGTTTGTGCCTCAGCAGTTACTTTAATTCCACGCGGTAATCAAGATAGGTATAATTAGTGCTCCAAAAACCAAAGCAGTTTATAGCGGTAATTACATACCGCACTTGTACAATTGTTCCACTTCACATGCCTTTAAGTGTGTAAATCACACATTGTGTAACCAACATATCAGTGGATGTCATAACTTGAAGGATTACACTTTAATTAGATGTTGCCTTAGTAGCTACAACCTTTCTTTTAATGGGAACATTGGCATTTGCATTGTGTTTTCAGGCCAAGGATGCTCATGCTCACTTCCTAACTGCACTTGTGTGAAATGGTGTCAGTCCTGGTCTGCATCCTCCCCTCTTTGGTCTCTGTGGAAAGCGCGAGCTGGCGTCAATTCCTCCCGCTACCCTGTAGCCTGCTAGTTCACTACCTACCCACCCACCCGCCCGCCTGACATTAGAAATTCTGTTTATAGTGCTCTCTGGCTTCTCGAGTGCTGGGCCCATCAGGAGCATCTCAGCACCCTTTGAGGAAAGGATAACCAACATCTCCCTTTCTCCCCTCTCCAGCCGCAGACTCCCCATGTTCAGTGACATCAATGAATCCCTTTGATGTGCCAAGATGAATATGTGTGCAAATGTGTTTTTATCAATTTATGTGTTTTTCTCATTTGCTATGTTTGGCCACAGCTACTTTGCAGTTTGCTGTTTTGGGACATAGTTTTTTTTTTCCATGTGAAAATATGGACAGGTCTGGGTTTCTTGATGTGTGTTTCAGACATTTGGCCAAAGGTTAACATCTCTAGCGCACCTGAGTTCGCCTCAGAATCGCGTCTTTTTCTTTCGTTCTTTGAATCCGTTTTATGATATATGATGCAGACAGTGTCGGTCCAAAATCCTAACAACGGAAAACTCCTGTTGCAGAGAAATTTCTCTATAAATAAATCAAATCCTGTTTTCAGTTATGGTGGAAACCACTGATCACGTCTGTGCATGTTCTGTCTTTTCAGTCGACTTGGTGCCTTTGTGCTGTGGATGGTCAGCATAGGGGTGAGCAGTAATGGCACTCAGAGTGAATGGTTGAAGCATTGGAAGTCAGCTATAGGTGATAATAATCAAACAAGGAAAAGTCCTCCAATATCTGGGAGATGGATAATAGTATTGTGTGAATATCAGTTTAGTCATGTTCCTTGGTATTTACCTGGAATCCTGGTGCAAGCATGGGGGGAGGGTGGGTGACTGGGTTTATCAGTTATGGGATGTTGCTCTGGCTCTCAGGTGACCACCGGCATGAATAAGAAAAATCCGATTCCATCCAAAAAACTCCTGAAATACAAAACATGAGATGTCTGCAGCTGATTTTCTTTGTATTTGATCATAAGTGGAATATCTCAAGGAAAATGAATAAGGTCAACTGGACTTAGTTGAATAGGTTGAGTATATTTTGGGGACTGACCAAATAAGGCATAACTTTCAAACACTGAGAAACAGGCTGACCATTTGTTCTTTGGGCCGTTTTATGGACTACATGAATAATGGGTGAATCCAAACCACAATAACCCAACCTGTACACTAATTTACGATGAAATATTGCCTGGTTGCAGGCCTACTTGTCTGTGAGTGGTAGGTGGGGGGTGTGGTGACAGTAAACTGTTCTGGGCTCAGTGGCGCAGCCATAACCGCTCTGGTTTAGTTCACATAAAGAAATGTTTTCCCTCCATAATTGCACCTTAAACGCTTCACTCCATGCTAATAAAATGTGATTGTACAGCAGGAAGAAAAAGAAAAAGCTCTAAACAGGGTTTCATCAGTCTGGTATTCCAAGCAGCTGTTTTCAGTTTAAGCTCCGCAGGCAGCAGGAGAGGGAGAGAGAGGAGATTGTTGATGAGATGTGGTGGTGGGAGCATAAACCGGGGAAGATACGGGTCCTGCTATTTCTTTGCCTGTTATCCTGAGGTGGGCCGGCTTCCAGACCTTGAGGCTCTCACTTATCTGGGGGATTCTGTCTCCCACAGAGCGCAGCTTCTCTGCCACAGAGCACAATGCCTCGCCATTCCCGTACAGTCACAGCCCAATCAGTAAACAGCAGGAGGCTATCAGATCATGCTCGTGCTGCATCGGACCCACTAAGATGTGTATCAGCCTGGGCACCAGTTCACATGCAGGGCATGTACAGTAAAGCTTGTGTCATACGGTGTATTTGTGGTATCAGAGAGGTTGTAGTGGTCATACTAAATTAGGCAGCGAATGGATATCTGTCCAGGATGAGGTTAGTTGACAGCGAGCAGAGCAGCTGTTCTTCATGTTGAAGTTATAAATCAGTTTGGCTGCTTCCCACTGAGTTTTTTCCTGCAATGGTGGAGCAAGATTGAACTGCTGGCGCATCTCATGTCCCCTGACAGATCACGTCAACTTCTTGCACCTGCATCCCTGTGCGACCCGCAGACCTCGACCAGTTTACTGTTGTTTGCATTAACCACCATGGTCCGAATATAACACGGGCTCTGAAAAATTAGGGTCACATTCTGGATGTCAGTACGCATTCACCAAATACCTGAAAGATGGGGCTCCCTCCTGACTGGAATGCGAGCCCATCACCGTCAGCAGCAGCATGAAGATGAAGAGACATACGAAGTGATCATCTTGAACAAAGTGGCTCATAAGTGCGATGAATGGCTGCGGTGCGTGATGACTGAGCCGAGGCACCCCAAGCGCCGCAGCGCCTCCCGGAAGAGGCTCGCTATTCTGCTCCGTGGAGAATATGCTCAGAGTATTCTATTTTGAAGGAGGTCATGTGAAGCCGCATAAAGCGGATCAATTGGACCGGAAGCCAAAGCAGAAACGACGCGGTGAATCTGGTGCTTTTTCAAAATAAAAAGCTTGGTCATGCATCCCATCAGTGCATCAGTAAGATAATAATAATTAACATACTAAAAGTTGTTAATTCATAAACTTGATCGGGCTTTATATAATTAACTAGTAGATGTTATGATTTCATCAAGTCTTCTCCCAAAAATGAGTCTAAACAAGAGGGCTTCATTGTCTGGGTCTAGATAATTATTGTTATTATTACTATTATTTCCAGGTAGCTATTGGTATTTTTTTCACTTTTTGATATTAAAAAAACCAGATACCCGCATTTAGTACAAGCTCAAACTGTGGATGTAACTGACAGTTTATCTGACTCCAGCTCTGAATACACAAGCACAAACGTGTAACGAATGCTTGACTTTGTGAATCTAACAGGGAGCCACAGGGAATTTCCATGTTTATTACATTTAAAAGGAGAACGTGTCTCACGATGTCACTGCCAAGTTCAAGAACACATGTAGAAATAGAATTTTGAAACCCTGGGCATAATGCACATTAGAGGGTTCATCGTTATGAGTTGTCACGGAGGCAAAATCAGCAACTGCTTTTTTTTTTTTTTTTTTTTAAACTCCTGCTCTGTGTGTCCTATTTTAATGTAAGCGTATTACTGAAAATTCTGGAATATATCAGAAAACCATGGTGGTTTGCGCAGCATCCTGCAAGAAGTATATATTCTGCATATGTGACACATTTTCTGAGGCATTAGTTCAACTTTGTCAAATGCTTGTTAGAATGAAATCGCAGTGACACATATTGTAAAAAAGCTCAGCGCCGGAGTCCATATGAGAAAGCACTTGTTTGCTAAATATCACACAAATAATAGACTTTTCTTCTTTGCAAGTACTCCCATGAGATTGGATTTCTTGTCCTATTATTGATAATAACTTAACCTTTGGGTGCCCCTTACTTCCCTCAGTTACCGTCATAAACCAATTCCACTTGTTAAGGAGTCACAATGTTCTGCAGAGCATCAAATTCGATTAGAGGCGAGCAAAGGCACAAGTTATCTACAATGTGTAGCCTCCTTATCTCAAACTAGACTTGTGGATCCTGTTAGAATAAACGGCAGAACCTTCTGATGGTCTGACATTTTCACGTCGGCCTCGGCTAGAGGATATCATAGTTTCTTGACCTTATCTGCTTGATTGAAAATGATGAGGTAATGCCGGTGATTAGTTGAGTAATGGCTGTGGTCGTGGGGCCTTGTGCTCCTCAGATACAACACCGTGGCCAGGGATTCCGAGGCACCAGCCTCAAATGATCGGCGTTATTCGATTTCTTTGTCTGCAGACTTTATCATTTAATACACTCGCGTTGATGTTGCACTCTTGTTTATGAGCGTGCATTTGCATGAGGGGAATCATGTATTGGATAATAATGATGGACGTAGGTGGGTTTGGATGGCAGCTCCCCGCCTCCGCTGACATAATCCCTCATCCATTTCCATGGCTGGATACCAAATCCTTACAAATGTGACTGACTTTTTTTGCCTCAAATTTAGAGCTGCTACATTAGACAAAAAGATCTAATCAGCCTTATATGACATGGAATAGGCCAAGGAGCCCTTTTGTTTGATTTGTACATGGGTTGGAGGGGCTGGCTATTGGAAATCCCTGAAGCAGGCTTTAGGGGCAGGTCTGATTCTCGTGTGAAATGGGAAGGCTCTATAGCTCTCGGCTGACTTGACTGGGGCTGTATGGGTGTGTTGGCAGGGGGAGCGCCGGTCATGAATAGGGTCTTTGACTACCTCAGACTTGCCCTGAAAGGCAGGACAAAGACCCTAGGGCAACGGCTTAGAGCCTCACAGCTGAGCTACAGAATGCTTGGCCCAGTCTTCCTCCCTCCTTGCCTGATTTAAATACTACAGTGGCTTTCAGCATTCTGGCGACGGAGGCTCACATTCACCACTGCACATTTGCCATCAACTTTTCTCTCTGTTTTTGTTTACAGTGCACCGGTGCCCGAGCTGTTTACGTAATCCATTGTATAGAATCTGTATGAGTATGGCGGTTGTGAATATGCGCCAGTGGGCTCCTGAAGCTGCGGATCAGCTTTGTGTTGTCCATGTTAAGCGGAGTTTATTTTGATTTGACGCTAAATGCAGGTGTGTTTATAACTCGAAAAAAAATCCCAACTCCAGTCGAAGTTTATTTCTGGGACTGTGCAGTTTGGCTTCACGCGAGATATCGACAAGTAAACGGGGTGAAACTCGCCGCTCACACCCCAGTGCTTGATTATTTTTGATGGATCTATGCGACTTTGCAGAATAAAAAGCCATAAATCTTCTCTGCAGAGTTAATGGGGTTATTTGAGTTCTGTCCAGACACTCTCTCCCCACAGAGTGTCTAGTTTCAAATGTCACTCAGAGCTTTGTTTGCCCCCCAGGGTGAAGGGTTAGAGGTCAAGGTTCAGGGCCAGTTGGCTGAGTGGCCACAAAAGCCCAGGCTTTCCTCAGCACATCCGATCTCTTCTTCCACACTGGTCTGCACCCACAGCGAAGGGATCAGTTTGCAACATTTGTCTTTTCTTATTGCTATATAAAAATAATGTTCACTTATGTCAAGATGTAATTATAAGGGTATTATTTTCAGTTTTTTCAATGAGGTCATAAATCTGGCTTGGATTATGGGCTCCATTCCTTAATTGTTTCTAAGTGGAAACTAGTGCAATTATTCAGTTGCTCTTTGTGTTTTGGAAGCATTTCAGTATATTTACTGTCCAGCTACTGTGTTGGTCCGCTAAACAATCGTCAATTGTTATGACTTTGATTATATGATTATTGAGTTATCTGCATCGACAGCCTTCTTTTCTCTTTTCCTATGAGCATCAACTTTAAAGAACTGCACCTCAGCAAAATCTCACACCAGGCTGTTAAAAAAAAAAAAATATTCCTTTGTTCAGAACACCTCTGAAAGTTTGGTAACCCTCATCAGCCCCCACCCACAATCTCAACTTCTCCCTGCCCCACCACCACCCAAACATGTCCTCCAGCCAGGTTTATTATGCCGTTTCACGCAGACCAAAATTGCAGCTGCATGGAGAACAATCTGGAGCACATTAGCTCAGGCGCTGTGATTTATAAATTGTTTCTCAGGCCATAAATCCCTGCTGTAATTGTGCACAAGCACCCCTATACTTCTCCAGTTGCCCCCCTCCTTCCTCCTCGCCCTCTCTCCCTCTGTCTTTTGCTCGGTCTCTTGCTCCGAGCAGCTTACAGTTCTTGGGTTAACACTAATTGTTTGCAGGAGTTTGCAGTTTGAATGGGGTATAAGTTTGTTCAGTTGTGGTGCAGATTCGGGCTCGCAGAAACAGCTCTTCATGAAAGATAAACGTTCCTGCTTCTATGCTGTCCGTAAACATTCTCTGTCGCGTGGAGTGAGCGTTTCTTTAACGTCCAAATGGAATTTAAGCATTTGTCTTCAGCTCCCTGTTCCTGTGGCTCATGCTCTGCATTCCTGTATACTGTGTAATTGCCAGGGGACCCTCCTAAACTATGGCCCTGGGAATCTGATATTTACAGCAGCCCCTGATCATAATCACCTTGACGTTCTCATTAGATTGAATTGAAACTGAGGGATCGCAGCAGCTGTACATATTGTTTAAAATAACGTCTTCAGCCTTGAGTTCTCAGTGGTCTGGTTTGTGTCATGTTTTGAGCAACTTTGGAAACTGGAACAGCCTATTTATATTATTGCCCCCCCCCTCCCCCAAAACAGTAATTGTTTTAATATCAGCAGTTAAAAAAACGACTTTCTTATGGGGGTTGTCAGTTACTTTCTTATGTCTACTTCCGAACTGATCAATCTTAAAAAAGGAGGGGACGTTATGACCCGTACTCATCCCACATTGTGACTCCTCGAAAAGCCTGGAAAACCTACACCTTTTCGATGGAAAATGTATACTTTCCAAACTTTCCGACATGTAAGGTGAGACCAAGTGTGAATGTGAAGTAAATTTATATCCAAAGCCATCACTCGGCCATGATTTAACACTCAGTGTCATCATGCGCAGCATAATGAAAATGAAGCCTGTAGATTGTAGGCCATGACTTTTACAAATGTTTCAGGTACAAAAATGCTTTGGCGCCCGTCCAGACCTCCCAGCAGTCTGCTGACAATACGCATAACTAATCCCGGGGAATGTCATGGTCGTAAGTTGAGCACTGTGTCGCACACTGTCGAAGGATGAATTGGTGTTTGAAAACATTTTCCCAGATTTATTTCCAAGTCCTAAAATTATACACAAGTATTTGGTTTGTCTGATTTGGTTTGCTAGAAATGGAAACACGAGAGAATTACTTTATTGGAAAGAAAAATTGTTATGTATGTATTTCTCCTCTTGTGGAAAGCAGGTGGCACGTTTTCTGTCATCTCTCACGTTATGCTTCAGAATGCTCATTCCCGATGTCTGCAACAATTCTCACAGCCAGTCCCTGCAGTCGGCACTCGCCGAGCGATGGGGCTTGAGCGCCGGCATAGACGCATGTGGCGTGTGAATGCGTGTGGACAGAGGTGGAGTCCAGGTGGCGGGGCCAGGCTGTGAGGTGACGGGAGAGTGGGGTTAGCAGTGGGGTGATAGCGATGTCAGGTAGTAAAAGCTGAGATGAGGCAGGGCCCAGAAGTTTGTGAGGCCTGGAGATTTGTGCAAACACAGGAGGCATCTGCAGGCAGCTGTGTGTGTGTGTGTGTGTGTGTCTGTCTGTGTGTGTGTTGGGGGAGGGGCGGGCGCTCAGGACAGGGGGGGGCGAGGGTGTGGAGCTGGGTGGTGTTAGGTGGTGGTGAGGAGAGGAGGGGAAGGAGGAGAAGGGGGGGTTGCAGAGTGAACACAATCAGCCCTCTGTTTTCATAAGACTTGTGGTATGTGCGAGCAGAAACAAATGTGTTTAATTTAGGCCATTTTTTTTTTCCTCTCTGGCCTTCTCCTCTACACCCACTTATGCCCACCTCAGGTTTTTCGAACTGACTTTTTCCTCTTCAAGATGTCTCACTGCCTCTTGTGCTTCTTGTCGGGATGTTTAATGCAAAAAAAAAAGGGGGGGGGGGCAAGAAAAGACAGACAGGCACCTACTGTGGCAGAAAAATAGGCCACACTTTGAGCAGACAAACGGGCGAGGGTGAACATTTATCTCCATTTAAAAAAAAAAAGAAAGAAGAAGAAGAAAAAGTATGTTTTTATGTTTTCAGTAAGAGTTTGGAGTGATTACTGGTCTGTGGTATTTGCCCCGTTCAGTGTGAGGCTGCATGCTGGACTTATTATTGCCTCCTAAATGCCTTGGCAGGAAACGCTGTATTATATTGGTAACCCACGCTGTCTCCATTCAATTTGTGTTTGGTCATAAATGAAAAATTCAGGTCTCACTTGTGTGTCATTGGCGTCGTCTTTGGCGCACACATCCACGCGCGTGCACACACAAACACACACGCATTGTCGCACACTCATTTCTAAGTCGAGATTTGCTATAAACACCCGGCCAACCAGTGGTAACCACCTCGTGTTCTGGAGTTGATTGTACAGACTTTTTCGGCTGTGAATTTCAATGAAACGAGGCTACTCCCCAAACAATAAAAAAAAAGTTGTGTTCCTGTGCAAATGGACAAACAATGCCAGAGGACATAGAGAGGGATGACATATTTGACATTGGAGGTGCAGCCTGTCTTGACATCAGATCACTTTGACATTAGGTGGTGCAATCTGTGACAATTGAAAGCAGATCTGTCAGGTACGGGAAACCACATAACTGACTTCTTATAATTGACTTGAATAGCTTTGCGCCCTCCTGTCTGTTTTTATGAGATGGCCTTGTTCTTACCAGATGCATGATTATTTTCTTGTGTGTCTAATTACTCAGTGAGTTTTATAAGACTTGTTATGCCGCGCAGGAGAATTACTCACTTATTCCAAACTTTAACCTCAGGTGAAGAACTTTCCTTTGTTTGCACCTGATTAAAATGACCTGAAAGTCAACTTCATTTAAAGACTAATGTGAGCTCCAAGGTAACACTCTTAAGCTGAGGATACAGGAAGCAATAACTCATGTTCATGTCATGCAAAGGGAAGGGGGAAAAAAATGGAGACAGTTGCTTGAGTTGCAAAAATGCAAACTCCTGCTGAAGTGGTGGAATGGTAAAGAAGCTTCTTAGGGGGGTTTGTCTTGGCCTTGTGTTCAGTTAATGCTGTTTTATTACTGAAACAGCAGTAAATTCACTCCCTGGACTTTTCAAATAAACCCAGCTTGCTGGCTAGTTTGGCCTTGTACAGAATTATGCATGAGCCAGTCACATTCTCACTCATGCTTTTAAAAGTTTTTCTTATTTGAATCTTGGGATATTTTTTTTTGCATTTCGGGCAAAGTGCTGCAATTGGTTTGTGGCACACTATGACAAGTTCTTTTCTTCTTCTGATTTTATGACAGTAAATGGCCAAATATCTCATAGGTTCTACTGTACTGCTTCTGTGAGCTGAAAATCGTCATGAGGGGCCATCGATGTAGCTGAAGGCCGAGTTTGTATCCATCTTGGAAATCTTAGAAAAAGCTTGACGCTGCGTTGTGAGGACCTCCCTCACGCTGCCTCCCCTCTTCTCTCTCCTCTCGCCCTCTTTGCACTAATAGTTCTTTTGTGTACAAGAGCATGTTAAGAGGCCGATGAGCCTGGCCTTAATAGGCGATGTTACCATAGAAACCACAGCACTCTGGGTGTCTGACCTTTGACCCAGTTTTTTACAGGCTGTGAATAAGAGTGCAGGACGACCAACCAGGTCACAATAGAGGCCCAGCAAACTGAGGGAGTGTCCTTGTCATAGTCACTTAACTTCATTCCTCTGTGGGCTAATGGACACTTCAAATGTGGTAGCCATTAGCAGGATGCTATCTCCACTGCAGGACCATGAGCTTTTTATGGTTGATATATGTAAACTCTCTGACCATAAGCTTTATGTGAAATTTGAGTTATGAGCTAAAAAGGGCTCTTCTGGTAAAATCCTGTTATGTTCACCATTTTTTTTTATATACAACATCAAAATAGATCCAGCGAAGCAAAAGACACACCCACTCACAAGGACTAAGAGCCAAATATGACTCAGAGTGACACATTTGGAAATAAGAGGCTCACTCTCCACAAAATATGTTTCTTTCTTTGTGTATCTTCTTAGTAGATAGCTTTGATAAATAGCTTCCTCCTTCACTAATCTACTTACTTCATAGTGGACAGGATAACAGGGCATGGTCGCCATTCAGGAAAAATTGCCGTAGCCCAAAAGGGCTTTGTGGGCCTGACCAGCTGAGCTGCTTGTCGTTTCCCCATCAATTACACACTAATTAGCACAATGACTGCCAAGGTTTGCTTAAGAATTGTCAGTGTAATTGCCTCTAATGTTTGCAAACAATGAGTCTTAATGCAAACTCTGAGACGAGGCGGGGGCTACTTACCGCATTGTCTTTGTCCCCCGAAAGCTTTAATTGTGTTGCATGCATAGATCAGGTTAAGGTGTCAATGGCCCCGCATGAGCAGGTGATATCAACAGAGCAAACCAGGGAGGGACTGTTGTGTAGGGGCCTGACAGGGCTATTGTCTGAAGTTGCTGTTCATATGGGCAGGGGACGGTAATTAACACCTCAGCCAAACAGCAAGCTGTGTGGCCCATTTGTTTTCTGTTGGGGGGTAAAAGAAAACAATGGGGAGGGGTCCTCCACACAGTGGGTGATTGACATTATCTGCTGGAGCGATCCGTGGAGGCATTCCTGCTGCTCTGCTATTCACCACAAGTTAGGCGAAGCCATTTCACAAGCGCGAGGCCTCGTCTGAGCTGCCACTTTGCACACATCCATTCTTCTCTTTGCCCTTTTGTCTGATTGGATTTGAGATTAACACGCTATAAAGTAAATCTTTGACTATACTCGGTACATGCACGTCTTCAACTTCTGCAGAATTCGCGTAGAGTTTGACTTTCTGCATGATTGACAGTCATTAATGTGTTAACGTTCCCCCTTAAGTAGGAAGATAGTTGCTTGCAAACTTTGGCATTTTTTTTCCCCTTGTCCCTTTGGCAGAGTGTGTGACTTAGTTTGACAGCAAATGTCCAGACATCTGTCTCCTCTCCGTGCTCTGATGTTGGCCTGCAGTATGCCACCGCGCACTTCAGAGATGACAAAGACTCTTGGCTATGTTTTCCTTCGCTCTGTGAGAGCAGTGTAACAATTAGAACCCAGCTCTGGCAGGCCACATGCCCCAGAGCATATGTTGTATTCTCTCTGTTCAAAAAACCAAAGGGCTCCAGTGTAGCTTTTTGGAAAATTTCAGCAGCTTCTTTGCCACCTTTGTCGCATCTGGGTCCTGTAAAAGTAGCACATTCTACTGATGTCTATTCTGAGTTTTGGAGGCAGCAGGGAAGGCTGGAAGACAATTAGAGAGCTATGAAAATGGATCAGCTAAACTTCACTTTAGTTGCACAATTCTTTCAGTACTCTGTCCGAGTCTATTTAGCAGAGCTTCCAGCTCCCATGCTGAAACAGACATGGGCCCCGACCATATGTCTATTCAAATTGTATTTATTTCCAAGAAAATGTGTTTGCAACGTATCATATTTCAGACAGCATTGATACCAGTATATCTGTTGTTTCAATCTAAACAACCTTAATTATTAAATTAGCTATGTCATACCTCTTTAAATCAAGCTCTGGCTATTGTTCAAACATCCTAACTTTTTTTTTTCGCCATGAAACAGAAAGTTTTTGCTGAGCAGCAAGACCCACAATTCCTTTCTTTTGTTTCCTGAAACAACTCAAACCCCCAGACACCCTCCCTCTCCCTCTTGTGTGTGAGTGAGTGCTGTAGTCTGGACTCGTAGCGGCCCAGCAGCTAATGTGACAGTGCACGGCTGGTAATACCTGGCTGGATGTTTCTGGAAGTGTGTGAACAGTTGCTCCATAGGGCACACTGGCAATTAAAAGAAAAGTAGAAGCTCACAAAAAAAAAGAGCCTTGGGGCATGTTCCTCAGTCCTGGCAGAAGCTGTCAAATAAGGGATGGATTGGGTAGGAGAGCCGGGGTGGGCATGGCTGGGCCAGACCAAACACTCACAATAGGGCTTGTTTCATTTGTGGAAGGACTCATGATTGACATAGATTAGACAGGGAAAACTGCATTGTTTTGGATTTTCTCTCCAGAGGGTAGCATTCATTAGGCACCATGCACACAGCAGCGTAAAGTTTCAATAGGGAGCTAGCAGCCTTTAAAAGCAACTGCCTCCTGACAGTTGTATGGACTTGGGCCCATTAGTTGGAACCTACGATTCAGCTTTGAGCAGTATAGTGAAAATGAAGAGGGCTGATGTCAACTCCAAGAATTCTCCCCCTTTTTGAGGGGAAAAAGGGTCCCCCTTCCCCCTGCCTCGGTACTCTGTTGGACCCCAGCTGTCAGGAAACAATACCCTCTGCCTGCTCCGACAAACTCATTCCTGAAAATGTTTTTTTTCCCTCCTCTCCCTTTCCCCCCTCCCGCTATAATGTCTTTTCCATTTTTAACCCGCAGCCATCCAAGCTTCCTTCCTCCTTACAAACCCTGAGTGATGAATGAAGTTTTAAAAATCAAAACTTGAATGCATGACTCTTCCAGTTTGTCATCATTTATCCTGCACTTACTTCACCAAAGTAAACAAAGCGTTGCATATGCTGTATATCTATAGCCTTGTATCTATATATATTTATTGATTCACTGCAGTTGTCACTTATGTTTTAATTGTCCGATTTCTGTTCCTTTTTGTGGGTGGATGTTAGGACATCAAACTGTTTGTGCATGGGGATGCATGAGCACAATGCTATGTAAATACAAATGATAGTGTACAGCCGAGAGTGATAAGAGTGGACGCACAGGGAGATTGTGCAACCACTCCTTACAGATGGAATTTACAAACCACAATACACCACCATGGCCAAAAGTTAGCTAAAATAATGAACCATGATGCCATTTTTTTCTGCAGCATGTGATCCTGGATGAGTCAAATGTTGCTTAAAATAATAATAAAAAAAATCCCTCCTAATTAATTTGAAATTGCACTAGGGAGAAAATCCACATGAATGACATGCTGCTGTGTCAAGTATTGAAACTGATTCATAAACCAGATGCCTCTGGGCTTCATGCTATCTCAAGGACAAAGAAAATTGGTCAGCTTGTTGTACTGCGCAGTAAATCACAAAAGAACCTTTGAGTACACAGCTCTTACTCCACAGCAAAGGTGGCCAGCAGTGATGGCCGTTTTTTTTTTTTTTTTTTTGACAAAAACGAGTGAGAGCAAACAGTTGCACAACCCTGTATGATAACTTTGATACATGTGTGAAAAATAGTGATACTGAAGAAGGAGGGGCTACAGGGTCAGAAGGCCAAACCGATTGAGACGGGTAGACAGGAGGTAGGGCGCTGCCCGGCCTTTTTGACGTGCTGTGGATGGGGCTTCCTTCCAGCTGCCTCTTCCCACTGGCTCGGCGATGGGCGCCCACAGCTGGCCTTGTTTTTTTTTTTTGTGTGTGTTTTTTTTCTTCTTTCCTTGACAAACGGCAATTTCACAGTCTTCCACCAGCCCGTTGTGTTCACATTGCTGCCTGGTGCCAGAACGCGCTGTCTGACTCAGGCAGCAATGTTGGGTCTCTTACAGGTGTTTGTTGGAGATCTCTGCGGGCTTGACACCCGCCACACCACTTTTGCAGTTCAGCAAATATAACAGAGGGATTTTATATGTTGAAATTTCTCTACTGCGTCCTGTCCACATTTGAATGCATTCCAATGAATTCTCGATATTGTTCTTTCTTTTTTACTCATACAAACACTTTCTCATCCATAGTACCTACAGATGAAATGGCCTCTACTGGATGTGCCTGGCTCTGCAGGACTCAAAGACTCCCGCTCTCCAACCCCAGGCCATTTAGTAAGTGGACGCTGCAGCTGTCATGTAATTGAGTTGAATTGAAGATTGGATTTTTGGCCTGATTATTCATCAATATGTCCCGATTAGTGTGGCATGTGTACACCTCAGCGTTTATTGGTTGTGGCTCTAGGAGGACTGGGTGAACTTCTGTGATTGACAAAAGAGCGGCGTAGGAGGTGAAGAAAATTTTCAGATGCCAGACTTGTGACCTTTGATGCTCTTAAAGCTGATTTATGTGAACACCAGCAGACTCCCCCAACTTCCCCTCCTGTATTCTAAGGCATTAACAAGATGTTTCCTCCAGGCTACATCCTACTGAACATTAACACAATTATCAAACAAATCATGTAAACCTATCGGGGGGAATCCATTCACTCTGAAGCAAATAAGCGCTTTAATTAAACTATCACCATAATGCGGTTATTCGCAATAATGAATTTATTGCGTGCATGTAAATGTACCGATTCTTATCCAACCAGCTGCCACCCACAGGCCAACTGCTGAGTGGTCTGTCCATCTTTAGCACTATCGCTCAATCTGTTCCATAAAACTCTCCGGTTTGAACCTTGTTGACATGCTTGAATTTTCCCACGCAGGTGTGAACTACTCATCATGGCGTCTCACTCCGGTTAGACAATGCGGAGCCTCAGCAGACCTGTTTGGTTTGTGGCTGGGCCGAGATGTGGGACTGAAAACATTAGATAATGTTTTTGAATGGCTCAACTTTGCAGGAAGCTCCGAGCATCTATCTAGAATCTCACCTGTTTGATTGTATCAGGGCGTTTTCTCGGCAGGCAGGTCCTGTTAGGGGCAATGTGCGGAGCCGCATTTTAGTTTAAAAAAAAAAACAACAACATTGTGGCTCAGCTCCTTGACCTCACATATCCTGGCTAGATGTGCATGCTTGAGTTTGTGGTTGATTTGCTGCGTCCCATAATCGTGGCGATGCACATGACAAAGTCCTCATTGATGACAGTGAATGGGAATCTGTTGTGAGGGAGCTGGAGTTTGCTCATGGGAATCCGGGGCTGATTTAAGTCTCAATGGAAACCAATTACAAACATTTTATACGAAAAACACTGACCTGGCTGTGACCTTGTTGATTTCTGCATCACACTGCGGTGTTTGATGCAGCAAACTGATTTTGATATATTAACTTGATAACAGAACAATAGCGCGACAGTTATAACTCAAATTGCGTCTAATGCCTTTTTTTTTTTTTTTGCAATTTGGGTGGTAGACCTCTGAATCAATGTGACATCCCGTTCAATTTGCAGAGAACATGATAACAGTATTTCCTGTCATTTTAAAGCAGTATATAAGGTGGGGAAGTTCACCGAAAGTGTTACAGCTTTCCTAAAAGAGGAAGTCGCCATGTTTGATCTAGTGACCTATGACTAGACAGTCATTTGATGTTTGGTGGGAAGCTCTAATAGTGGGTACAATGTACCCTGGGCACAGAGGATAGAAAGTGAAACACCCTGCTGTGCCCTTACACCCCCAGTATGGGCCAGGAGCCCACATGCCCCTCTGGTGTGCTGCTGCTGACAGGGAGCCAGGCTGATTATGTGCTCATTACTCCAGCCGCAGATAGATGGAGTGGGAGGGGAGCAGCAGGCTGGCTCCCCAGGCCTGCAGGCTCCCTAGGCCCCCAACACCACACTAATGAGAGCAGGGGGAGCGGATGGGCACACATGGGGGGCCAGGGATTACTGCCCAGGGCTAAGAGGAGCCAGAGAGAGACCCGAGGAGAGGCAGCAAGGAGACACCAGCAGGGGCTCCTCAAGCAGACCTGCACTCCTGGAGTCATTTTTGCAAGCATGTTAAATCTGACACGGCTGTTTTGTTTTCTTGATGGACTGGCACCGTGAATGTCTGTCGAGACCCGCTCGCACGCGCATGTAAATCTTACATATTACGTGCATCTCAGCCACGCACAAGTTCAGCCTACTGATAAGGATTTTGAGGCCTGCTTAGTCAAGTGTCTGCAGATGAATAAATCATTCGCTCGCTACACCATAGCGACCGGCTACATGATGACAGACACAATAGTATATTTTTTTTCCTGAACAATACTATCATCTGTTCCTCCAGATGCTTGCAGAGATCAGTGCAGTTGTTTGGTAAAATGAGATGGCTTTCACCTCTCCTGGTTCTGGCTATGTGGAGCAAAGATGTAAAATACAAATCACAGCATTTGGTAGATATGGAAGTCCAGGGAAAGAAGGTCCTGCCACTGTGCAGATTGGGTCCATAAGGCCCGTATGCTAATCGTAGCCTGCTCTGGCCTGAGATCCTCAATTATTCAACAGGCAGGTTTGTTTAGCATTCAGTTGGTATTGCTTTTGGTAGTAGTGGTGGTGGTGGTAGTAATGGTGGTGGGAGGACTGGAAGGGAGCATGCTTTTCTATGAACAGGCCAGACCCCCCCTTTGCAAACACGTTCACACACAACACACACGCACACGCACACGCACACACACACACACACACACACACGTAGTTTT
>CAAKHG010003197.1:1235-20829 GCA_901007715.1 Dactylopterus volitans
CTCTCTCTCTCTCTCTCTATCTCTCTCTCTCTCACACACACACACACACACACACACACACACACACACACACACACACACACACACACACACACACACACACACATATAAATGTATGTATGCGCGTTGTCGTTTGCTGTGACCCAATTTCTCCGGCCACATGCTGCGCGAGTGCGTCGACCCTCTGATGTCGTCACTGACACCCACTAGGAACGTTTGCGTCTGTGTCTGTGCGTGCGTGTGTCTGTGTGTGTGTGTGTGTGTGTGTGTGTGTGTGTGTGTGTGCGCGCACGTGTCAAGGCCACATCCAGCGCAGAACCGAGGACGGCAGCGTTCTTAGATCTCCGTCTGCCCGTGACTCCGGTTCCATCCGACACAGCGTTATCCTGCGCAGGGATGGAGAGGAAACAAGAGAAGGAGGGATTGAAGGAAGGACGGATGTAGGGAGGGAGGGGAAGATAAGAGGAACAGCTGGAATCTTCTCGGCCTTTCCTCCACTCCTCCCTTTGACTTCACAAATTCTCAAAATCAAAGCATTAATCCGGAGAAAATAAAAACCCTTTGCCATCGCGTTCCCTCCCCCTTTTCTGCTCTCCCCCTTCAGTTCCTCCATGAGCTGCGGTCTTTACCTCCCAATATTTTTAAGCTGATACACTCTTGTGAAACCTGACTGATGAGGCCTCCTCCTCATCCTCCTCATCCTCCTCATCCTCCTCATCCTCCTCATCCTTACCTTCCTCCTTATTCCTTTTCTGCTCAATACTGCTTATTCACATGTTCCATCCTTGAGTTCCTTTTGTCCCCGGAGGCCATCCTATCCCCGTTGCTTAACAAAATTTGATACAATACACCCACATGTGCACGTTCTCGCGCTTCAGCCTCAGTGAGGATTTTAATTTGTGAAATGCGCTCCGAAGCCCCTGACCCTGCCCTCACGCCATCCAGTCCTGCACCTTCAAACATGCGCTTGGAAAGTGGCTCGCCAAATGAGGACTGGCCAGGATGTCCTGCGTCCTCCAAAAATTGTCCTCACTCCGACGGGCACAAATTTGTGGAGCGCCATCGCCTGTTACATGTTTATGATTAACAACTCCCAGTGAGCTTGTGCCATGTGAAATAAAGAGACACTAAAAGTGGCTCTAATCATTATCTCTATATTAACAGTGGATTACATGGTTATGCGCAGGGCTGCTTGTAAAAAGCTGACATACGGAGCATTATGTCATTATCATTATCATGTCCGCACTTCACTCCAGCTCTAAGCGGCTTTGCACAGCAGCGAATTTTAGCACTTTTATTTATTTATTTATTTATTTATTTATTTTTTATTTTTTTTTTATTTTTTTTTTTCAGATCCACAGCTATTTATTTTTATTCAGGCCACTTTTATCAGCATCATTTCTCGGTCACGACAGGCAGCTGGTTTCAGTGCATCAAACAGCAAACAGCGTGCAACCAGCCGGTGAACATGGAGGAAACCTTAGCAGATATTTCCATCAAGAGCTGGTAGATAGCAAAAAAAAAAAAAAAAAAAAAGCTAAAGAGTAACTACATGACTCAAAATGAGTTCTCATAGATCTGCCGAATGTGCAACTCCGTGACTGCTTCATACTGCTACTGCTTATGGGTCCTCTTCTATTGCTTATGGGTCCTCATTTACTGCATATGGGTCCTCTGCTACTGAATACCGGTCCTCTACTTCCGCATATTGATCGATATTGGTCCTCAACTACTGCATACAGGTCCTCTACTACTGCTGCATATGAGTCTGCTACCACTGCAAACAGGTCCATATGGGTTCCCTACTACTGCCTATGGATCCTCTACTACTGCATACAGGAACTCTGCTACTGCATATGGGTCCTCTACTACTGCATAAAGGTCCTTTATTACTGCATATGGGTCCTCTACAACTGCATAGAGGTCCTCTTATACTGCAAATGGGTCCTCTACTACCGCATATCGGTCCTCCACTGCTGCATACAGGTCCTCCACTACTGCATATCGATCCTCTAATACTGCATACAGGCCTCTACGACTGCATATGGGTCCGCTTCTACTGCATATGGTAGTCTACTACTGCAAAGGGGTCCATATGGGTCCTCTACTACTGCATACAGGTCCTCTAGTACTCCATATAGGTAGTCTACTACTGCAAACAGGTCCTCTACTACTGCATGCAGGTCCTCTACTGCTGGAAACTGGTCCATATGGGTCCTCTACTACTGCATGCAGGTCCTCTACTGCTCCAAACGGGTCCATATGGGTCCTCCACTAGTGCAAGCAGGTACTCTACTTCTGCATATAGGTCCCCTGCTGCTGCGTATGGGTCCTCTCCTCGCTTCAAATACTCACCTCATTTTGACCCCGACTCCTCTCAACTGTTTCCTCCCTTCTCTTCACTTCCTCCTCCAGTTCACACCTCTTGACTTTGCCAGTTGTTCCGCTCATTCCTCCCTTTTCATCTAAGAGCTCAATAATTCAACTCAGCATGACTAACAATCTTCATTACCTGGCAACTAATTTTCCATAGGCTGCGCCCTGTTCAAATGTAGGGTGTAAATCAGTGATTGATTGGCATGTTTCCGGGAAAAGGGTGTATTTTCAACTGAAATCTCATTAAATTTTGCCACTTTGCAGTCAGAAATATTGTCAACAACATACTGATAATAGCATCATTAAAATGAAAGAAAGAGAAAAAAAAAGGGTCCCCGGGGAAATATAAGAAATGCTCCTCTCTGTCTCAGCTGGCTGGCGGGGTGTGTTGATGTCTTGTTTGATTGACAGGAGCTGGCAGGCTGCCATTCGTGTGCTCCTTCCTTGTACTCTTGTTTCCACTCCTGTCAGAATTGTGTGTTCGGTGGTGCCACCTCTGCTGTTGGGGTCCGGTTATGGTCAGGTTAGGTGGTTGTGGTTATTGGTAAAGGGAAACACATGTTGAACCAGACTTCATCACAAAAATGGCATTTTGAGGAGCCCTGACCTCGCCAGTACCCCATTGCAACCAATTAAACATTTACTGGTATGTTTAGGATTCTTGTGTGTATATGCTGCATATGCTACTTGTGTTTGAGTTTGCTCAGTTTCAAGTTAAGACGTAGGTGTCGCGAGGTCGCTGCTTCGGGTTTTGTACTCCAACAATCGCTCCAGTGGGCATGTTAGGTTTGATCACTGCTTGAAGTTTTGTGTGTCTATGTTTGCATCTCCCTTGATGCAAATAGACTGTAGGTTGAAGCCATACCCCCTTATTATATATATATAAAAGTCAGTCTCTGTGGCGCAGCCTGTTAGCACATTTGCGACGAGATGTTTTGCACTTCAGCAATCAAGTAATGTCACATAGTTGGCGCCTGTAATGAGAGGAAGCTTATGTACCACTAGGTCGAAGCCACACCCCTTTACCTGCCTTTATGCTCCGTCTCTGTGGCGCAATCGGTTAGCGCGTTCGGCTGTTAACTGAAAGGTTGGTGGTTCGAGCCCACCCAGGGACGACTAGTTTTGTACGTCATGAACCAAGAAGCGCTCACAAATGCGACAGCTCATGTACCGATGTAGTGTCCAAAAATGAGGACGATGGCAGAGATTTCTGCATAGATCTTCACTGACATTGATAAGATGATGATGTTAATGTAACAGTCACTCAGGTGCACACAAAAGTTCCTTGCTTGAAGGGTGTTGGGTTATGTTTTTGTCTCTCTTTATGCGAATTGGTTATCGATCCAACCCACCCTGCTGTAGCTGCCAAACTGTCCGTCTCTGTGGCGCAATCGGCTAGCGCGTTCGGCTGTTAACCGAAAGGTTGGTGGTTCGAGCCCACCCAGGGACGAGAAGTTTTGTACCTGAACGACCAAGAGGAGATCAAGCTTGTAAAAAATAATGTACTTACCCGTCCAAAATGAGGACGACAGCAGGGGGTTACGCATACACATTGATAGATGATGACGTTAACGTTACAATCACTCTAGTGGGTAAGGGTTCCACATAGACCAGGGTGTAGGCAACTGGTCCATGAAAGAGCTGTGTGGGTGCAGGTTTTCATTCCAACCAAGCAGGAGCACACGAGGCGATCTGTACTTCCACAAACGAGAGTTAATCCAGCTTGTAGCAGATAATGTATGAGGACAACAGGAAACGTTTTACACATGGACATTCACGGATACTGATGGATGACGATATTAACATCACAATGGCTCTAGTGGACACGTTCGATCATTGCATGTCTAAAAGAGTTGACGTTTTCGTCTTTTTATGCAGGTGGGTCTTTGGTCGAACCCACACCCCCTTATTTTCTGGCATGTCTGTCTCTGTGGCGCAATCGGTTAGCGCGTTCGGCTGTTAACCGAAAGGTTGGTGGTTCAAGCCCACCCAGGGACGAGGAGTTTTGTACCTGAACGACCAAGAGGAGATAAAAGCTTGTAAAAAATAATGTACTTACCCGTCCAAAATGAGGACGACAGCAGGGGGTTCCGCATAGACATTGATAGATGATGACGTTAACGTTACAATCACTCTGGTGGACATGTTAGTTTTGTTCACTGCTTGAAGCTTTGTGTGCCTAGAAGGGGCTATGTTTACATCTGTACTTAAGCAACCACGTAATGTCACATAGTTGGCGTCTGTGGTGAGAGGAAGCTTTATGTACCACTAGGACCAGACGTTCAAGACGAGGACGACGGAAGAGATTTCTGCATAGATCTTCACGGACCATTTGATAAGATGAACACATTACTGTCACAATCACTCACGTTTCCTTCTCTTTATGCTAATAGGTTGTGGGTCGACAACACACCCCCTTGTCATCTGTGTTGTCCGTCTCTGTGGCGCAATCGGTTAGCGCGTTCGGCTGTTAACCGAAAGGTTGTAAAAAATAATGTACCTAGCGTCCAAGATATGTGGATGACAGCTGAGGGTTCCACATATACCAGAGGTAGGCAACTGGTCCATGAAAGAGCTGTGTGGGTGCAGGTTTTTCATTCCAACCAAGCAGGAGCACACGAGGCGATCTGTGCTTCCACAAACGAGAGTTAATCCAGCTTGTAGCAGATAATGTATGAGGATGACGGAAGAGATTTCTGCATAGATCTTCACGGACCATTTGATAAGATGAAGACATTACTGTCACAATCACTCACGTTTTCTTTATGGTGATAGGTTGGGGGTCGAGAACACCCCCCCTTTTCATAGGTGAGGTCCGTCTCTGTGGCGCAATCGGTTAGCGCGTTCGGCTGTTAACCGAAAGGTTGGTGGTTCGAGCCCACCCAGGGACGAGGAGTTTTGTACTTCAACAACCAGGAGGAGATCAAGCTTGCAAAAAATAATGTACTAAGCATCCAAGATGTGAATGAGGGTTCCGCATAGACCAGGGGTCGGCAACTGGTCCATGAACGAGCTGTGTGGGTGCACACTTTCATTCCAAGCAGAGGGAAGCAGCACAAAGTTCCGTCTTGACCCTAACGGACATTGATAGATGAGGACATCGACGTCACAATGACTTTAGTGGAGATGTTACATCCCTGCTTGAGGGTTAAACAGAACTGTTGTGCGTCTAGGTGCCCGCCCTACCTCTAAATTTCTACACCACCAGTCACTATGTAGTATTTTGTGTTTCTGCGCCACGAGCATGCTATTTGAAGAACTGAAGTTTTTTTTTTTTTGTTTGTTTGCTGTTCTTTTCTTCAAATGTTTCAAAACAGGCAGCCGAATGGTTCGGCTGTGACAGGCTGCGGAGAAATCGAGAGACATTGAGATGCAGTTTGCTCTCAGTAATTTTGACTGAAGATACAACTTGTCAGCCTCGGTCGCTTCATTGCCTTTGTTGGTGTAAGGCGCGATTCGATAAACACATTTGTTCTGTGGAAGTGAGGCTGCCAAGCGGCTGCAGTGCTGATTCAGCCCAGATATCAGCAAAACAGTCGGAGGATATTGCACACCTGATTGTGTGCATCATTGTCTTTGAGCTGGAGATGCTGTTTAGTCAATCTTATTTTCTCGTGCCTCATCTGCTCACTTTGCTCCGTCTGTATGCATTGTCATCTCTTTTCCAGATGCTTTCACTCATTGCCTTTTTACTCTGTTTTCCCTTTTTTTTTTGTTGCCTGCAGTTGTGAGTTATGAAAAATATGCAGACTTTATCACCCCAAACAACAACATGTTGGACTGCAATTACTTTTTCTTTTTTCTTTTTTTCCCCCCTAAAGGCATTCATGATTTCCTGACAATGCCGTGGTCTCAAGTCAGAGTATGAGATGCCATTCGATTTGGATTATTTAGATTAACTTTGATAATCCTCATGAGCACGATCATCACATTAGAATTTTTATTAGTCCTAATTATGCGTAGTGGCATGGCCATCAAGCTCAAGGTCTACTTCCTGGAAAGCGCTCTTTAAAGTTAACATGTTAATATGCTAGGCATTAAACTTTGGGCCAGATCTACAGTCTTTTTCCACTTTCAGACATATTTACAGTGACAATATCTATCAATGTGTAGTGCCTGATTTCAGTGTATTTATAAGTTGGCTTCCAGCCACTGTCTGCGCTCAGGAAATGCCCCTGGAACATGGTCACAAAGGCACAACATGAAATCTCTTCGGCTTGTTCATCAATCAGTCCATGATTTTATATTGCAACATACACCGATCGGCTATATCATTAAAATTCAATTTAGTTCAATTACACTTTATTAATCCCTAGGGAGGGTTCCCTCAAACCACTGCGTGTTTACCTTAGGATATCATGCAACAGGAGGAATTTTGTGTTGAATATTTATTGGGACTGTAATTTGTGACGCTGATTACCTGCACTGGGTTATGCTGAGAGGTGCCACAAATATTTTGGCACCCTAATGCATGTAAGTCTACAGCTTGCAGTATAGCCCAATTCGCCAGCATCACAAATTACAGTTCCAAAAACAATCACTGAAATATGTCAACACCTCTCAAACAGATTCAATAAAAATTTAATATAAAACTCCACTTGAGGAATTGATGTCAGGGCTGCTGCATTATATTCCATGGTAAACATGCAGTGGTCATAATGTTCCGGCTGATTGGTGTATGTCCTTGCTAAATATGAAGTTGGATTTGTCTTCTGTGGTGCAATTGGCTATCGTGTTCGGCTGTTAACCAAAAGGTTGGTTCCAGCCCATCCAGAGACGAGGTGTTTTGTACTTCCACAACCGAGAGGAAATCAAGCTTGTAACAGAAAATGTACCAGACAGCCAGTACTGTCCAAGAAGAGAATGACAGTAGAAGTTTCCACAAAGACCTTCACGAACATGATGATGTTAACACCACAATCACTCTAGTGGACACGTTAGATTGTTGCATGTGCTCTTTATGCAAATAAGTCGTTGTTCGAAGCCACACCCCCTGAATGTCCTCACCAACCGTCTCTGTGGCGCAATCGGATAGCGCATTCGGCTGTTAACCGAAAGGTTGGTGGTTCGAGCCCACCCAGGGACGACAAGTTCTGTACTTCATGAACCAAGAAGCAGTCAAGTATGCAAATGGTCATGTACCTGGTGTCCAAGATGAGGATCACAGCAGCGGGTTCTACTGCTCCCTCGCTGACATTGATGGATGATGATGGATGATGATGTTAACGTCACAATCCCTCTAGTGGACATGTAAGCTCATTTCTTGAAGGGTTGCGTGCCTAAAAGGTGATTTATTTTTATCTCTGCATGCAAATAGGTTGTTGGTCGAAGCCACACCCTTATTGAGGTCAATGGCTGTCTCTGTGGCGCAATCGGCTAGCGCGTTCGGCTGTTAACCGAAAGGTTGGTGGTTCGAGCCCACCCAGGGACGGGGAGTTTTGGACTTCATAAACCAAGACGAGATCAAGAATGCCACAGATAAATTACCTCGTGTCAAAGATGAGGACGACACAAGAGGCTTCTGCATAGACCTGATGGATGACGATGTTAACGTAACAATCCCTTAACTGTACATGGAATATCTTTGCTTCAATGGTTGCGTGCCCAAAAATTAATGTTTTTGTCTCTTTATGTACATAGGTCGTTGGTCGAACGCACGCCCCTTCACAGGTTTAACTGTCTGCTCTGTGGTACAATCGGTTAGCGCATTCGGCTGTTAACCAAAAGGTTGGTGGTTCAAGCCCACTCAGGGGTAAGTTCTTTTGTACTTCATGATCCACGAAGAGATCAAAGATGCAACAGATCATGTAACTCGTGTCCAAGACAGGGACGACGGCAGAGGGTTCCACATTGACCATCACTGACATTGATAGATGACGACGTTCACGTCACAATCACTCTAGAATTTTGGACTTCGTAAACCAGGAAGAGATCAAGAATGCAACAGATAAAGTACCTCGTGTCCAAGATGAGGACGACAGCAGAGGCTTCTGCATAGACTTTCACGGACATTGATGGATGACGATGTTAACGTCACAATCCCTCTAGTGGACATGTAAGCTCATTTCTTGAAGGGTTGCGTGCCTAAAAGGTGATTTATTTTTATCTCTGCATGCAAATAGGTTGTTGGTCGAAGCCACACCCCCTTATTGAGGTCACTGGCTGTCTCTGTGGCGCAATCGGCTAGCGCGTTCGGCTGTTAACCGAAAGGTTGGTGGTTCGAGCCCACCCAGGGACGAGGAATTTTGGACTTCATAAACCAAGAAGAGATCAAGAATGCAACAGATAAAGTACCTCGTGTCCAAGATGAGGATGACAGCAGGGGGTTCTGCATAGACCTTCACGGACATTGATGGATGATGGTGTTAACGTCACAATCCCTCTATTGGACATGTAAGATCATTTCTTGAAGGGTTGCGTGCCTAAAAAGTGATTTATTTTTTAACCCTGCATGCAAATAGGTTGTTGGTCGAAGCCACACCCCCTCATTGAGGTCACTGGCTGTCTCTGTGGCGCAATCGGCTAGCGCGTTCGGCTGTTAACCGAAAGGTTGGTGGTTCGAGCCCACCCAGGGACGAGGTTTTCTTGTACTTCAAACCAATCAGCTGTCTTTACTTTGCTGTGTCAGGTGCGCTCCTGCTTGGTTGGAATGAAAACCTGCACCCACACAGCCCTTTCATGCACCAGTTTGACACCTCTGCTCTCGTGGATGTGTAAGATCATTGTTTGAAGGGTTGCACGCCCTACAAAGTGATATATTTCCGTCTCTTTATGCAAATAGGTTGGTGGAAAAACACCCCCCCTTAATTGCTTCACTGTCTGTCTCTGTGGCGCAATCGGCCAGCGCGTTCGGCTGTTAACCGAAAGGATGGTGGTTCGAGCCCACCCAGGGACGAGGAGTTCTGTACAAAAAGAGATCAAGGATCATCTACCTTACAAACGCTAAACCCTTTTTTCAGTTTTGTCCCTCAAAAAAATTTAACAAATGTTGTTTTGATTTGTAATTGCTTTGATAAACTTTGAAGGAAGTTCTATCAAGCTGAACCTGAGCTGTCCTAACATGACTGGCTTCCACTAAGAGCCGTCCTCCCTCTGGCTCTATCCCAAAATACCTCTAAATACTTGATTTGGCCAGCTAATGGTAAGACTTAAATTTGTGCCTCACTTTCCCATCCATTCAACAGTTTTACATTCTGGTGTGTAATGATAAGCAGCTGAGACTCTTAAGTCTTTATGTCCATGTATTCTCTGGGCCGTGAGTAATCCGTATTTGATCAGGTTCTTTAACAGTAGGAGGTGCACTGTTTCATCATTTTTTACTTCCTGTGGAGAATAAAATAAACACAGCGGGATATGTTTTTGTGTCACAGATGATCCCAGGGTGAAGAAAATATAGAATTATTTGTCTTTTGAAAGCAGCGTTGATCTCAGCTCGACAATTGTATGACGACGACTGTTTTGGGAAAGTCAGTGTTTCTGCTGTTTCAGTGTGTGTGTGTGTGTTGCAGGTCTCCACTTGAGATACATTCACTTTCTGAATCCTCAATTCCACATGCTCTTTGTTGTCTTCCCTCTGACTTTTATCTCGCTTGTTGCCTTTTATCTGCACCCATTAGAGGTTTAGCCCTGCCAAAGAAGTGTCGCCCCCTGTTGGTGCGTATAACGACCGGCGCTGTGCCCTGGAACTGGTGAAGAGAACCACAGGAGTGAAGAAAAGTCCATTTGGTATCAACGCGGCGCGCTTCACTCCCGACCACAAGAAAAGCTCCACGCCAGGTCAGTACGTGCGTCAGCGTGGCTACGAGTGAGTGTGTGTATGTATGTGTGTGTGTGTGTGTGTGTCAATTGAAGCTCAAGTTGGATACGGTCAAAGCGATATTCCTCTTTGATATGTGCAATTGTGCTTTGGAGATTTACTTTACTTGAGATTTACTTTAGAGGTCAGCCAGCAGGTTTGCACCTCGTCTACACCCTGCTAGTGGTGCGCACCAGAAAAATGAAGACAAAAGACCAACGATATATTACATTTAACGATATATACACAGAGGATGGCGTTCAAGGCCCCTTAGCGTGCATCCAGTGTGGGATGAAGCTTCACGGGGAGGTCAAGGGGTGAATGGAGAGCAAGGAGAAGAAAGGATAATAGAGAGAACAGTGGAGGTGCTGCAGTTTTTGTTGACCTGACTGGGGTTTAGTTCTCATGTTATCGGGTTACCGTAACCGGGACAGGAAGTGACTGGCAAAGTGCAACTGTGGAGGATCATACTCTCCAGGTACACCGAGTCCCTGAAAAGTATTAATGAGCATTTTTTTTTTTTTGTTCGTCTTTCACTCTAACTAAAGGCCCATTCGTGCTCACTGTGCGTACCTAAAGAGGTACTCCCGTTTCAAACGTTGTCAGGCGTCACTGCCCACATACTCCCATGCGTACTTTACACTGGCGCGGTTGTTAAGCAAAACATCCTACAGACCTGCGTGGACCTCCACTTCGCTGCCTTCGAAATTCACATCTAAGCTCCTCCCGACTGTTCTTTAGGAGTTTATAGTTCTGGTAATTCCGTAAAAATGCGCACAGCCGCTCTTCAAAAAAAAAGTTCTGCCGTTTCTGTCTTCTTCTTTGGTCCTTTTGCTCGTCTTGTGCTTATACTGCGCAACGTTGCCCCCCCGTGGTTTGTGGTGGTACTGCGTTTGGGTATGCATCCACAAGTGCTCTGAAAACGTATGTGATGTATGCAGAAGACCGTCCGTATGCATATTTAACGTTGAGCATAGAGGGGCCTTTGGTCAATTTTCAGAAATTTTCATTTTGATCAGTCTCGCAAGTAAGAATTGACAATGAGTCGCGTGTATTAACATTTGTGTGTGGGTGTGTGTGTATTTTAATGCGTGATCAGCAGTCATTGTAAACGTTCCATATCCCACATCCCCCTGCTCTGACAGTGAGATCACCACTTTGGATTTACCCCTTGTAAAAATTTGTGTGTATATAAAGCTACATTGACTTAGGATATTCAATCACAGCAAAAAAAAAGAAAAAAAAAGAAAAAGGAAAGAACAGCTTGCAAATGTGACTTGGTTCCCGTCACTCGCGTGAAAGAGCCAGTCAATAGAAACATCAAGCTTCAACTTGAGTTGAGGGTTTTGTCTGATGACATATAAACATGTATATTTGTTTTATATTTTATATTTGTTGGCTAATACACTTACGGCTCCTTTCAGCATCGGTGGGCACCTCCATGATCCCGTTCCTGTCTGTCAAGTTTTCGGGTGCCGCAAATTGTGGCTAAAGGGCGCCAACATGCACTGGTTACACAGTCGGCGGCGGGTTTAGTGCGTTCAATGGGGGGAAAAAAAATGAAAAGGTCCAGGATGCACTCTGCACTGCGTTGCTTTCGGAGAATCACCCATTCCAGGCACTCACCTAGCAGGGCCCGTTATCAGGCTTCCACACGCGCGCAGACCTGACACTGCTGTTCAAGAGACAGATTTGAAAATCGACGTAACACCGTGTAATATCTCGGGTGGTGCAGTTGTGTCGAGGCGCCGCCGCATGAATGCGACGCGCGCGGCCAAAACTGAAAACACTAAGCCAAAGTGACACCTACGTCACATGTGTCTAATTCCTGCGTCTTCTGTGTAAAGTCTTGTTCGTCATCATGGGGGTTGAGGCAGAACTAACAGGCTTTGGGCTGAGGGAAAGTAAGTGGTACAGGTACTGTTTCTGTGGGGTGCTGTTAGTCTTGGATTATTGGATTATTCTTAAGTGTAGTTTAAAATGTGCTGACACCCCCTTTCTGTACCCTATCCAGGTCCAGGGTCCTATAATGTCTTTGATTACGGTTTAGCCCAGGAGAGTTTTAAAAAGGCATTTTTAGAGGGAACCAGGAAGGGGGGCTTCGGCTCCACCGCTCAAAGAAACTCCATCTTCCTCAACAAGGAATCGATAGAGGCCCCAAGTCCAGGACAGTATGAGGTAGGATGATCCATCAGCGTATTCACTCATTTATCTTTCTTTCTTCCCAGCTTGCTCCATTTCCACTGCGCCTCCTTGCCTTCCCCCCTCCCCTTTTTCGCCGCCGCTTGAAGATGCACACAACCGCTGCGCCCTGACGCCAGCAGAGCTGCGATGCTTTCTAAAGCCGTTTTGTGACTTGATCCCAGCAGAAAACACTCATCTCTGTGTGTGTGTGTGTGTGTCTGCGTGTGTGTGTTTGTATCTGCGCGTGAATGCGGCGCGCTTTCACTCAGACAGAAAAGGGGACAGAGGAACTCCACAAAAGGCAGCACGCAGCCGTCTTCAAGTCAGCCACGCGACGTCTGGCACCGCCACCGCTAGCCAAAGTGAGTGCGTCTCCCTCTGCTCCGCGCCGCTCGTCGCCTTAGTTTCCCCACAGCCGCCTTTGTCTCATTGTTTGCCGTCCCGAAGTTTGCGCTGTAAAGCCGCTGAAACCCACTTAAGAGTCTAAGACGAAGTAAAAGGAAGAAGGGAGAAGAAGAAGAAGAAGAAAAAAAGGCATCGCATGCCAAGATTTTACTTTCATAAATGGGACATTGCAGCAGTAACATCTGACCCACTATGCCAAGGGCCCTGTTTCCTGCTTCTTCTTCTTTTCTTCTTCTCCTTCTTCCTCCTAACGCTCGTGTTGCAGAAGAAAACAGGTCACAATTCCCGATAATTAGTTTCTTGTTACTCTCCATTTTCTTATTCTTTGATCTCCCTCGCTGCTCTCCCGTCTCCAACTTTCTGTCTTTGTTCTCCTCAAAGTGATGGTAATAGAAACCTACAATGTTATGTAAGTGAACATTACATGACTCTTTAATCATCTATGTGTAACAAGTTGAGATCCAAACGAATCACTTGCGGCATTCGCGATAAAGCGGCGGGACTTGTGTGTGTGTGTGTGTGTGTGTGTGTTTAGCGTGCAGGAAATCTTGATACTCGTGAACCTGCCGATTAACATTACAGAGACCTTTAAAGGTACGTATGTATGTATTGATCGGAATAACCAATTCATCAATGTTTACACAGCAAGTCGTGTATCTGAGAGGCGAAGATGCGAGCACCGATGAATGATAATGTTGTGTGTGCAGTGGTGCCAGGCGTCGGGTCGCCCACTGACAACCATATGATCAATAATCAATACTAATAACAGTGGCTGGAATATCCATAATGTGCCATGCTGGGAAGCGCTCACATGAAAACAAAAATAAAAGCCGGCAAAGTAAAGCTGTTTTCGTGGCCAGAACTGGCAGATGCAACATTTATAAATCATGTCATTGCATTTTATTGATCGTACAATATCAATAATTATTAAAGGAAAACAGTTGATAAGGAGCTGCCGCCGCCGCCGCCACCGCCACCGCCGCCGCTGCAGCTCTTTACATCTGTCAGCACCGCGGGAGGAGCTGCTGACGTCAATTATGTCTCAAGTAGGTCTTATGCTAATGGAATATGCTTCCAGACCATTTTGCCAATCTGCCCTCATATGCAATAAACACACCTTCTTCTTCCTGACTGCCGTGGTTCTTGCATGAGTAAGCTATTTTCATTTTCTGTTTTTCAGGGGTGGGAGGGAAAATCAAGTCCTTCATAGAGGTTGCTCAGTATCTGCCGATGGTGTGACTTGTAATGTTTTGATTGATTATGAGTCAGCATCCCACTGATTTCGCCCATCGCTGTTGCAATAAGAATAATTTCGAAATGGTATCATAGGTGGCGACTGCGGGGTGGATGGACAGTTAAAGCCCGGTGACGCCACGCAATCAACAGCTGCTTGGAGTGAATTGATTTCCGACTGCTTCGGGGTCTTCCGTGGCTTTCTTTGCCCATCTTGCGCTATCGGCGTAATTGCGATTTAAAACTCTTTTGTTCTCTAAATTTGATGAGAACTTTACACTTAAGACACCACAGCAGTGGATCTGTTCCTTCGTGTACAGGAAGCATACTTACAAACGAATTAGCAGCAAAGGTGCTACATTTAAAAAAAAAAAAAAAAGCATAAATGTTTGGATTGAAAATTGTTTTTTTTTCTTTTTTTTTGGGGGACCTGCATTACAGAGAACAATCTTTATCCGCATATGAATAACGAGCTAATGAAACAAGCGGAGGAACACGTGAGGGCTGGCGATGGAGTAAAACAAACCGCAGCACAGAAAAAACTCTCCTGAGAAAATGATGTAAATCTTCTGCCAAGTGCATGCCGCCGCAACTTAATATTCAAGATACAGATTTGTTTTTTCAAGTGCCCCTCTGGGTAGCAGCTGGTGTTTACTCTGATTAACTCCAAAGGTGAAAAATGTTACCTGAATCTCAAGGCAAAGGTCTTTAGAACTGATCACAACACCGCAAACTACTCTGTTTTCTGCAAAGACCTTAGAGTTAGAGGCTAATTCAAGACATCTCCAAAGGCACAAATCATTAGCCACACAGCTCCACATCTCCGGAGCTCTCTTTGTCATTTTTATAGCTTTCATACACTCTCTCTCACACCATTTTTTTCCACATACTGGTGCTATATCATAAATCTGCATAATAATTTTAATCAAATACTGCAAAAGTGGTTTGCGCTTGCGCTTGAGCTCGCAGTGACTCGGGTGTCATGTTGGGAGGCGCGCGGCAACGGCGCAACAGGCGTCGAAGCGAAGGTCGAGCCGTGGCGCCTGTACATCCGCAATGCCCACTTTTGAGAGGGATGCAGCTTTTCGCATATGCAGATGCTCCTCAAGCTTGAGTGCAGCCATGCTGAAGTCTCAAGCAGTCATGGGTGTCAGGACAGACAGCTCTGCTGGTTGTTATTGACGCTGTCTAATCATGGAGTGATTTACACCAAGTGAATGCAATTAGCTGCCTGCTAGGGCAATTATTTTTCCTGGATGCGGGCAAAGCAGTACTATTGTTAGTAGTCAGTGATACTAGGAGCAGCAGTTGTAGTAACAGCAGCAGCATTAGCAGCAGCAACAACAGTATCAGTAACATTAGCAGCAGCAGTAACAGCAGCAGTAGTTGTAGTACTAACAGAAGTAGTAGTAGTAGTAGCAGCAGTAGTAGTAGCAGCAGCAGTAGTTGTAGTAGTAGTAGCGGGAGGTCGCAGCAACAGTAGTATTAATAGAGGCCACAGTAGTCATCATAGTATTACTAGCAGCAGCAGTAGTAGTAGCAGGAGCAGCAGTAGCAGCAAGTAGTAGTACTTTCAGGAGCAGCAGTAGTCGTATTAGCAGCAGCAGCAGCAGTGGGTGTAGCAGTTGTAGTACTACCAGCAGCAGTAGAAGCAGCAGCAGCAGCAGTATTAGTAGCAGTAACATTAGTACCTGTAGCAGTAACAGTATCAGTAGTTTTCTTCATAGTAGCAGTAGTACTAGCAGCAGCAGCAGCAGTATTAGTTGCAGTAACATTAGTGCCTGTCACAGAAACAGTATCAGTATTCATAGTAGAAGTAGCAGTAGTATTAGGAGTAGCAATGGTTGTAGTAGCACTAGTAGCAGCAGTAGTAGTCATGGTAGTACCAGCATCATCAGTACTAATCTCAGCAGCAGCATCAGTAGTGGCAGTTGTAGTAGTACTTGCAGTTGTATAGTTGTAGCAAAGCAGTTGTAGTAGTAAGAAATGTAGTACGAGAAATAGTTGTAGTGGTAGCATTAGGGGTGGGAAGAGCAGGTTGTAGTCACATTAGCACTAGCAGTTGTAGTAGAAGTAGCAATGGTGGCAATCGTAGTAGTCATGGCAGTACCAGCAGCAGCAGCAGCAGTAGTAGTAGTAGTAGTAGTAGTAGCAGCAGTAGTTGTGATGAGTGACAAGAGATTTGTACTATCTTGCAACAGTTTTAACATTTACAACAAACGAGTACAGAGAGTCTGGTCAACAAAAGCCACACTGCGTTGTTATTTTTGTAACTATGACAACAGTTTTGCCGAACTACAGTAAACTCACAACTTTGAAACCCAAATGCTGACAGACGGATATGCTTCACATGTAACTGAAATGATCCACAGGAAATACATTTCACCGAGAAGTCAGCTTAGTTGTTTTAGAACGTAATTTTTACGGACATGGTCGCATAACTGTATGTGCAAGTGTGGAAGAATAAAGGTGTGCGGTGTGCAATGAGGTCAAAATAAAGACCAGCCACACGTACTTAAGATTACATATTATACCTTGCATAGTGCCACCGGGTTGGTTCTGGGCCCGGCAGCAACCTAAAGGCGGTCCACTCGCCGGCATCGCCAAACGCCCTTTTGTCGACTTAGAAAACTTTGACGTCCTTCAGGGCGGCAATTTGCGGCGCGGCACAAAACTCAGGCACACAAAGTACACATAAAAGCATCCGAAGCAGCTGCTCAATGTCATCGCATTTAAGCGCCTATCCGTAACTGCGGCGCTCGCGCTGTCATGAAATAATAAATAAACAGAGCAAATGTTGACACCACCCGGCCCCCCCCCCTTCTCCCCGGCGCCATGTAATGCGCGCTCGTCGTGTCGCCTCGCTCGACGCATGAGCAATCATGACGACAGTAAACAAACGCTATAACGATGACAAATATGACAGACACAAACTGCGCCGGCGCCGTCCACGCCGCAGCTCCCCGACAGCGGTAGCGGTCTTAGCATAGCGTGGATTTCCTCGCGTCCCTATGCAGTGAGGGGTCAGAGGTCAGGTTTGGGTGGCCTCGTCTGGGCGAAGGACAGTCTTTTACATGGACCCTCCGCCGGCCTGCTGTGCCCACGGCGCCTGAAAAATAGTGCGCCCGCCCGGCGTCTCATGCAAATCCTTGCTTCGCTTTCACGTCGGGAGAACACCTACTCGCCTGTTTGGGTCTGCATTCATAAATTGCCATGTTGTTTATTTGAGAGTTGCCTATTTATTTATTTATTTATTTGTATATCACAAACAAACTTGTGTGAAGAGGATGAGTCTCATTAGAAAACATATCGTTTTTTATCTTTGCGGTGTTGGGATCCGTAACAGTCAAGTATCCGCGTGCTCCGTTTTTCCCTTGATGGCGGTCTCCTGTAGTTTTTCTCTCATACCGCGGTAAAGTGGGCTGACGGTTGATCTGGCTCACAAATAGTCCCGTCTGTGCTAAATCCTAATGTAGACAGCAAAAAAAAAACAACAACTCATAGCCGCTCTATACACAGTCCACACAATATGCACTATTTGCTATAGATCTGGAAATTGGAGGTCCGCGAGGTTTAAGCGATCAGCCTGGACTTAATATGCCGGACACACGCGGCGATTAAATATTTAACAACGGCTTTAACTTGTTTGAAATCCCAGCGGCTGTACACGCAGCCCTGTTGTGTGCTCCGGCAAACATTGTTGGCCGTGTTTGCGGGGCGCAGGCGAGGTGGAGGTGAGAGGAAGCGAGCCGGGGGGGCCGCCACGTGTCAGGGAAGGCAGCATATGTCGCTCCGCAGCCGTCCTCGGGCAAACAGCGGGGTTAGCGGTGTCAGGGACTGTAAAAGGTGGAGTTTGGAGCGTCTAAATTTGGACGTGGCAAGAGGGGGGGTGAGTTGCGAAAACAAGAGAGGAAATGGCGGCGGTTTACAGACACAGTATTACCTCCATATCTCCCCGCCGCCGCCCGCCCTGCCTCGGTTATGCCTTCTTTCCGGGGCACCTCTATGTGCTCCGTGGAGGAGAGATGAGGGGCACTCGTAATGGCCCCACACAGAGCCGCCTTTATGACCAGTTAATCAAAAATCGCCCGGGGACGTCTTAGCTTTAGTAGTTAGCCACATGCCGCGCGGCAGCGAAAGCCGTATCCCTGGCAACACCCCACCCGCCCACCCAACCCCCGCGGGGACGGATATTAAAAGTGTCTAATCAGGAAACAATCGCGATCATTGGTCGGGAGCAAGACAAGACAGAGAGAGAGAGAGAGAGGAAAAAAAAAAAAAAAACCCACAACCATAAAGGCAGAAAGTCCGTCCTCATTATCCGCCCCACGCTTGAGAGTTTATGTGCTCGGCGCTCCAGTCGAGGTAGACATTTTGTCGGAGGAATGATTCAGACTGCACGGGTTTTTTTGAAATCCGTAATATCAAACAAACTCCATGTCAGCTGGAATAATAGAGGCTGTCGGGCGCGGCGCGTTAAACGCGCCAGGTAGACCTGTCATCCGGCTTCCAAACCATATTTCTTACTGTATTCCCTCTGTCTCTGACGTCAGCCTTTATTTTCCACAACTTCTTTTTTTGTTATTTTGCTTTGTTGTCGGCAGCGGCCAGCATGCACCAAAAAAAAAACAAAAACAATTCATTACTTCATTACTTTGCACGATTTACATTTCAAACATGGCTTAAACACATATTGATGGCCGAGCGTTTTTTTTTTTTTCCGGCCGCATCCTCATTCGGAGGTTGTTTAATGCGTCCGAAGCGCGCGAGCGGCCCGCATCCGATATCGGCCGATTGATGTACGTCCGCGCGGGCCGACGAATCGGAGGCGCCGCCGAGGAACGACAGCATGACTGAAAGGGGAAGGATGATTACAGAGTTTACATTTCTCTCCTCTCTAATCCAGTGCTCCTTTCCAGTATTTTTTTTCTTCTCTCCCCCCATTGATCCTCATCCATCTTTGTCGTACTCCGTTCCTTCCTCCCTCATCCTCCTCCCCGCCAACCCTCTCCTGCCCTCATTTCTTTCACCTCTCACTCCATTTCCCTCTCTCTGCCTCCTGCCTCCTCGTCTCTCCACCTCCCGGCCGACCCCTCCTCTTAATGGCCTTTCTGTTGCGGAGGTCGTGGGATACCCTCAGGCAGTGCTGGGAGAGGAAAAAAGTGTGGAATTTAATTTGGACCCATGTTTCTACCCAAGGCTGCGGAATTCCACTCCCTTCCATAGATTTGTGAAATATTGCTTTGTCCCTTGAAGCGACAGCGGAAGAGAGCTTCCACCGCTGTTTTGTCAGTTCTTTGCGAATGCGCTTCTGAGCTTTCGTCATTTCTGTCAATTTTATCCTGTTACCAATTATGCTGAGATTAATAGAGGTCCTGATGGATGGTTATTGTTCCACTGAGTAATAGTGAGGGGATGTCAATGGCAGGGGCATCAGTTTAGCACTGAGGTGCTAGGGGGCACTCTCGGTGCCTTAAATGCCAGGTAAAATATAACCTATTAAAATCCTAAATCAAATTACGTGCCTATTTATCATTTTTGTTTATTTTTGATTTGAGAAAAAAAAAAAAAAAAAAAAAAAAAAGACTAAAAAAGTACCCA
>CAAKHG010003198.1:4134-16566 GCA_901007715.1 Dactylopterus volitans
GGATCCTTGTCTAAGCTAAGCTGTCACATTTGTTTCTGTGTGTGTGTGTGTGTGTGTGTGTGTGTGTGTGTGTGTGTGTGTGTGTGTGTGTGTGTGTGTGTGTGTGTGTGTGTGTGTGTGTGTGTGTGTGTGTGTGTGTGTGTGTCTGTGTAAAGTCAGCTCTGGCTGTCACCTCACTGTTTCAGGTGACTGGTAGCATGGCGTGTATGTGACATACACTCAAGAGGACACTGTCAGGATGCAAACATCTCACGCTAGCATCAACATGGCCGCAGACGCCGCCTCCGCTGCCGTGACACGCAGCCTGTACGCGCCGCCTCTCTATCATTCACCTCTTTGTTGAGACAACCGACAAAAAGCATGCGTCAGCCTTGGATGATGCCAGAGTGCCCAGCGTTCCCAGCCAGACGTGAACGATGGGGCATTACCAGAGCGATTAGCAGCAGCAAATTCAATTAATCTTGACAAATCTCTGCTGAGGCAGAACTGAAGAAAGCGACGCGCCCCCTCTCCTGGTAATTAAAAGTGGCCGAGTTGAGTGGCGTACTGCGCGACGGTGACTAGGTTTTGGGATGAACAGTTCCAGCTCTGAGGCTGAATGTGTCAGGCTGGATTTGGTTTGTCAGACAGACACATGAGCACATTAAAGCAACCTGGCCTGCAGTGTAAGGAGAAGAGGAGCAGAGGACAGGGCTAATTGGCTCTTCTTTGTCACCTCAGACAGGTGGGACTTTTCATCATAGAGGGACCAGCTTCCAATTTTCTAAGCCATGCCATTCTTCACATGCAAACAACAAAGTTTTTCTTTTTTTTTTTCCAAACAAGGGAGGAAAAACGCAAGTCAGCAGCTATTTAATCATCGCTTTGATTGCCTTGTGGAGAGAGAACAAGCTCATTTGTGCAGTCAGAGGAAAAAAAGTCAAGTTTAGAACGCACAAGATGGCAGGTACAACTAAGCGATGCTATCACAGTGTAGCCCATACATAGCTTGTACTTTGGCGAACCGCCCAGGTATCCTTGTTCGTGTAATTGTCATTTCATAGTGCGCGCAGCCCAGCCAACACTGAAAGGTGTGACGGTGTAGCGTGTGACAAGCATGGCCAGTAATAAACCAATAAAACGAAAGTATATGCTTCTGAGTGACAGCGTGGACATGCATTGTGCCACATGGCAGAGAGCCGGGAACCCACTATGAAAGTTTGTTCTGCAAATCACACATGGGCCCTGCGCCTCTTGTCAAAATCTGTGAATGTATATAGTTGCATTTGGAACCATCAAAGAGAATTGTGGGTACAGTAACCAGGTAGATCTCTGTCCTCTTAGGGTTTAATTTCAGCAAACATAAAATAACATTAAACTGATGTGCTACTGTAAGTTGACTTGCAGTGCATCTCAGCCTGTTATGCTAAGCTAACCAGCTACCGGCAATGTTCTATGACTCAAAGTCTGAACTAATCAAATACAACCATTTATCATGTTTTTTTTGTTTTGTTTCATTTTGTTTTGTTTTCTTTTGATAAACGCCCATTGGCAGCATATGAACATGCACAAAGTGTAACTGGTACTTTCCAGCAGCGACCTCTGAGAGAACCAACACAGACAATGTATTAGTGTGATGGTTCTCTTCTCCTCATAAATGAACATTATTTTAATTTCAGACAACACTGATCTGTTTGGTCATTCAAGGTCTATACAACTGGACAACTGGACTGCACTGACTTCTGATTATATATTGAGTCTAAGGTTTTTACTGGCTGGGCATGCGGGGTAATTCAGATGTACATCTGTCAGAAAATAATAACCATCAAGGATTCAGCCAAGCCATCATATAAATAATATTTCAGATTTGAAAATGTATGACAGCCAACCTTCGGGAGCCAATTTGTACAGGCTTGATTTATGCAGCTAATGCAATTGATAATAGAACTGTTATTTATAATTCACAGGTTCTACGCTTAAGTTTGTCATTAGATGAGATGCTACAATGTCAAACATAGGGCCCCATGGAGGTCAGGAGCAGCTCTGGTCACATGTGGCGCACTCAACCGCCACAAGTAAATTCCCAACCTGTGGAAAGCAGCGTACTATAACCTTCATGGAAAATACAACAAAACAAAGAACACCAAGCTACAACTTATGTTGACCAGTTCGTCTTCCTACCAATGAACGCACAAAAAAGTCAGAGCAATCAAGAGGGTCAAGCTGACTGCAGCCACTATCGCCTGAACAGCAAGTGAACAGAGGGCAGAGGAGACTTGAGAAGAACACTTGTTGCCACTTGGAAGGCTGTGAAGAAAAGCTTCACACTGGAGAATAATCCTCAGCGGAAAGAGACCCAGCTGACTTTGTCTTATCTGTGACTGTGGCAGCAGTGACTGCGACTCCACAATGACTCTCTAAAGTTAAACTGAGGGCACAAAAGCACTGAGCAGAGGAAGGGCAAAGACAGAAAGAGGTGCCTAGAAGTCCCTGAGTTTCTTTGAGCCTTGACATCTGAGCTGGATACTGGGATATTTTCATATTTGTACAACCTGTGAAAAAAAACAAACAAACAAACAAACAAAAAACAGCGGAGGCAGCAGGAGAGACAGAATAGAATGATAAGATACTGTGGGCAGATTGATGGACAGAGAGCAAAAATAGAAGAACAAGAGAAACAGGACAGCGGAGAGCAGATAGGAAGGTAAAAGAAACGGAATTTAGACATAAGACTTATGAGAGATAAAAGAGGCGATATTGACGATGGGAGATAATAGAGAGTGAGTGAGGAGCCTCAGAGGGGAGCGATGAGAGGCAAGAAGGAAAAGAGGAAAGCAAAATAGGTTAGCAGCTTGGCGTCGACTTGATCCTGTGGCTCACCACCACGTCAGCGCCTGAGGAAAAAGCAGAGAGAATCACCTATTTCCCGAGTTTGATCAATCAAACAGCCCCTGAACCCCAGTTTCTCCCAAGATCCCATTGCCCCATAACATCACCACCCGCTCTTGCACCCCAATCCTGCTTCTACCTGGTGGAGGGGAGCACCACTGCTCCTCCCCTCCAGCCAGGTGCTCCTGCACAGTGAGGGGATCAATGCTGAGAGTAATAATACATGAGAGGGAGGAAGGAGGAGAGGGGGTGGGGGGGCTGAGTGGAGATTTTCACATGAGCTAGGATCAACACAGCACCATTTAATCCTTGACGAGTCTGCTCCTTTGGCTGTGCGCTCTTGTTTGAGTGTTTCTGTGTTCATTCTTGCTCAAAGGAAGAGGAGTCACAGAGAGAGAGAGCAACCGTGTGTGTGTGTGCGCGCGCATGTGTGTGTTTGTGTGTGGGGTGTGTGTGAGTCAGTGTGTGTGTGTGTGTGTGTCCACATCTTTTTTTAAGCGCAAGGTACACTTGTCGCTGTGTGCTGGTGTTTCTCACACCTGCCACACAGCTCTGAGCAGTGCCATGAGGAAGTCAGCCGTTACCATGGGGATGTTAAAATGTGTGGTACTCCAGGTCGTACGGTCTAAAATGGGCCCATTGCTGTTTGTTTTAACATTCCTATTGTGAGCTGTGGCATACACACAGCCCCCCACTCCCACCTCCCCAGGCTTGCTGTGCCCAATTTTTATTATGATTGGAAATCAGAGGGATAGCAAATGTGTTTGGCAACAGATAAAGGCTGCGACAAGCCCCGCGGTGAATCCGTGTGTGAGTTTGGGGGCGGTGTGCGTTTCATTGCAGTGATCGCCAATGAGGGCTGACCCCATGTTTGTGGCGGGCGTGCTTATCTGGCCCTGTGTTTGTGGAGCACCTCGCCCCATGTGAAAATCCCTCTCAGACACTGGTGCGTCACTCTGCTGATGAAGAAAAAAGGTTAAGTGGTCTGTGTGTGAGTGTGTGAGTGTGTGCATATGTGCGTGTGTGTGCGTCGTGTAAAAGAGAAAGAGGAGAGAGACAGATACAGAGAGCAGGAGAGGATGACTGTCTTTTTATGTGTGTGTGTGTGTGTGTCCGTGTAGGTGTTAGAGCAAGTGTGCACGTCTGAGTAAATAACAGTGTCATTTATTGAGGGGTTTTATTTTGGGGCTCTAACAAGGGGCTTATGAGGTTCAGGTAGAGGGGGGGAAGAGGGAGGGACGGGAGAGGCTGTGATGGGGTGAGGGGGTAGGAGGGTGGTCTTTGGTGACAGAATCTCAGTACTCACTGTAGGGAACACACTCGTACTGGATCTCCAGGTACTTGTAAGTCCCTGGGCAGGGGTCTGGGAACACATCCGACCCCGCTACCACCACACATTGGGTGCGGTTATTACACCTGTGAGGAAGACAGAGAGAGAGAGAGAGAGAGAGAAACACACACACAGAAACAAAAGAAAAAGTAAGGGATCTAACTGTAAGAAAGACAAAGAGAGGGTGATACCAAAAGAAAAAAAAAAAACATCTTCAGGGTCTAAAAGATAGAACGAACGGCTGGGAAGGGAGTAATTTCACACTAGACTAGATCATGTGACAGCTGCACCCGAGGGGTGGTGGGAAGCAGAGAGCGAGGGAGGAGAGAATGAAGGAGGGAGGGAAGAGGCAGAGAGAGGGCGAGTGACGTAAGAGGCCCCTCTCCTGGGGGATTGTGAGTGGGAGCAATTAGAGGTGAGAGAACAGGGAAGGACGAGGGGGGGGGGGCTAAGGCAAATACTCTACACCACACGCACAGGGAAAACATTCATGCACATAATACCACCATCTAAGCCACATCGCTGCATGCCTTCTCACGTTTGCGCACCCCAAGAATTGCCGACGTGCGCACACACAGACGGAGGAAAAAACACACGCCTAACACACACACACACACTCGCTCATTCTCGTCACATAACCCTTCTCGAGCCAGCTTTTAGCATTTCTGCCGTGTTGTCTCTCCCTCCCTTCATGCCTCAAATCTCTGCTGCATTCACTCTATCATCCTATCATGTTTAGCAGTCTCTCTTCTTCCTTTACCCCCTCGGTCCTCTTCTTCACCCCCTACCACTTCCCTCTCTCTCCCCAAGCTACCACCCTGCGCCTCCATTACATGTGTGATGGATAGCTGCGAGAGGGCTTCCATTGATCTGAGCTCAGAGGAGGCAGATGCTGCGCGCAAACAGAGAGAGCAGCTGTAGGAAGCCCTACAAATACTCTTGCAACAATCCAAAGCATACTCATTCACACACACACACACACACACAGGCGGGTGCGTGCATGCACACACCAACACTGAGATACAGAAGCGAGGGTGCTGACTTCAGTATTCCACACATGATATAAACACCTCAGGAAGAAAGGCAGGAAATTCTGGATGAATTATGTTGTGAAATAGTATCTTGTTTTGCAGGCCAGTGACAGACTCTGACTGAGTGCAAACACATGCAGAAGATCTAAACAGATCAATAGTTACCTCTGTGACATTATCTTGAAGGCGTCAGGCAGGTAACACTGCACGTTCTCCATCTGGAAGGGGTCTGCGTCACAGATCTTGTCATCGGTGCGGCCGTAGTTGGCGGTCTCGATCATGATGACATCACTCCCAGGGCAGCGCAGCTCGATCGGGTAGCCTTCGCATGCCAGTTCTCGACGCATCAAGCCAAAGGGCATCATTGACCGGCTCAGAGCTGGAGTGGAAAGAGGAAGAGAAGTAAAGTTATTGATATTTCAATGAAACCTTAATACTTTTAGGAGGTACTTCATTACTGAACCACACTGTAAATATGATGTGTAGCATTTGACAGCAGCAGGAAGAATGAGAGCGGCTCCCATTGTTAATACAAATGAGCTATTATTGACTTGTCTTCACTGAGTAGGAATATTTCAGCACTCTTGATGCACAGACTGGCAAATCCAGTTTTCACACTAAAACGCCACAGATCACATATTGGCATGGAAGATTTGCAGCAATACCAGCCACTCCAATGAGATATTGCACCACTTGTGAACCAAACTGTGAGAGTCTCAAATGTTAACAAACTCCTACACACAGGCACACAGCAGGTCTTCTGGGAAGGATACAGATCTTCCCAGCATCCTCCAGCCTCTTCTGCTTCAAAGTCAGAGTGGCATCCTAGGATTCAAACTAAGTACACCATTTGAAAACTCTTAATCAGCTGTTTTAGAGGCATGTCATTGTGCTGTGGCCAGGCGCTGGAGCGCTGTTTGGAGAAGGGTCAGCGAGGACAGCGGGGTACGCAGGGTTAATCGCTGTGCCAGGCTGAGAGGCATGAAAGAGGGCTGCAAAGAGACGCTGAGAGAGATAGTTGCTATCACTCAGGCTCTCTCCATAACTACATACCAACCACCTCTACATTCAGCCTCACAGTGGAAAAAATGAAAAAAAAAAAGAAAGAAAAAAAAACAAGAAAGGAACAAACTGAAATGGCTGCAGGCCTCTTTCGCAGGCCAGATGGATGTCAATGCACAGCAACAAAATAGAGAGCGAAGCAGGGTGAGGGATCTGGCAGTAAAGTTCTCTGTGGTGTTGAAGGACAGCCAGAGTTCCTCTGCACTCGAAACCCCGCCAGTGAACGGCAACTGAGAGCCGCTGTCCATGGTCCTGAACAGATAAAACCTCAGTGGGGAGACGCTATCACAGGTGAGGAGCTGTCCGCAGTTCTGAAGAAGCAGACGGGTCGCACCACCAGGATCAGCATTGTGCCCGATCTAAACAGATCAATGCTAGGTTCACTTAAGCAGGCAAAGATCTTAGAAAAGAAAAAAAACAACAACAACAACAACAACCACAACAGAGGATGTCATCGCGCAGCTCCCCTTCCAGACTGGCTCAGCAGCAGATGAGAGCATCGTCGTGCCACCCCCTTGACCACTTCACCCCACCTGCCCCCCCACTACTGGCAGTGGTGAAATCTACATAGCAGGGCTGTTTTCGCTTCCTGACACTTGCTTTAGTTTCAGGCATTGTCCATTCAGGGGGGCTGTCCATTCAGGTCAATGTCAATGTCAGTCATCCTAGACATGCTCCGCAGTGGTGTGCCACATGATTCACTGCCACTGGACTTGCTCATATTTCTAAATGCCACCCATTGATGCACTGGGGACTTGAGTACAGTTGTGTAACTAACGCCATTAAGGCTGAATGACGAGCACAGACAGACTTCAAATCTTTTATGCCTCGCCAGCATGCAGTGCTAGTGCCAAATCACAAAGACCTAGATGCAAAAGCGCATACTAATTAAAGCACATGGAGATGCAAACAGCAGGCGAGGCCAGACAAACAAGTGCACACACCGATGCAAAAACCCACACAAATAAATTAACGCGCACACATGAACTGACATGCACCCCACGCACACACACCACTGCCTGCACGTACGCACACACATACACACGCAGAGTCCTGGTGTCACAGTGGGATTACATCGAGTAGTGTCAGTGTGTAGCCTTGTTCTCTTAACTACCCTGTGGTGTCAGTACACAACAGTGTGCAGCTGGCCAGCGATTAGAACCACACAGTGAGCCAAGGGGAGAGTAAAACTGAAGGGGGCCGACAGGAGTGATAACACTCAGTCCACTCACATCGTGGACTAACACAACAGGAACATTAGCAACCGCTGGAGGGGGCAGATCACATGTTAAAGGCACTTTGCATACCAAACACCCTTAATACGGTAAATATTACTACCATGCCACTGATCACTAATACAAACAGTGCAAGGGCTCAGCCACTGGCCAACAGCCCATGTAGCATTTGGTTTACTTATTAGAGTGCTGGTTGATGCAATTTGTGCACCGATTTGATTGAAAATGGGCTATTTAATTGCTGGTAAGTAATTTCAGCGTATATTATATCATCTGTAGTTCGCTGACCATTGTGATGTGTTTGTTGTTTTGTCAAAATGAGCAAACAGTCCAGTTTTTATAGAAAATGTGATGAATGAATCTGTTACCCTTTTCAGGTACCTCTCTCTCCACCCAGGCTGTTAAAGTATATATTTTCGCCATAATTGAGCACAGCCATTATTGCACCTCAGTGATCGCAGTAACCATTTCTGCACGACTGAAAATCCCTACCTACCATATGCTACGATGCATCTGATTTCACACCTGCCTATTTCACACCTACGCATCCAGTGTTTGACAAGTTTTAGGTTCAAGATACGTTTCACCACGTAAACACAGCAGGACACATCTTACACACCTATTCATGCAGTGATTTTTGAATGCCACGTTCACAGATAAGTGTGGAACCCAACTTTAGGGACTCTGTCTGTCTGTGTGTGTGTGTGTGTGTGTGTGTGTGTGTGAGCCAGATGGCCCGAGGCCTTGCTGGAGCTGTGGCTGGCTCTGAGCTCAGCTGAGATGAGCAGAGGATAAGCTTGGACTGGCCATGGGCTACAATTGTCCTTCACTCCGCAGGAATCCATTAAGGTTTCAGGGTCTCTTTGGCCAACACACGCACACACAAACACACACACACACATTGACACACACACTGACACACACAGACACGTGGATAATTATTTGTGCCTGTCAGAATCATAATAGCTGGATGACAAAGTATTTTTCTCAGCAGCAGCCATATGTACAGGTGTGTCTAATCCCTCAGAGAGCTTATGACTCATCTCCTGTAGTATATAAAACCGTCTTAATAATTGTCATCTGCAAGAAATGGTTACCAATGGTCACACATGCTGATAATGATATGAGCTAATTCAATAATTACATGAGCTGATTTGCATGGACATGGTGGTGTTTAAAAGACAGACAGACACACATACACACACATAGGCCGGGGCCTGGTGTTACTGCAGGGCAGCTGGTGTGAGGGGCTGAAGCAGTTGGCTTCATATTCGAAGCTCCATACAAATTAAGAGCAAGAGAGAGAACTGATTGGATTTGACTCATTATCCTTACAGAGTAATTAAAGCCTCAGGGTTTATAGATGCTTGGACCCTGTGACAAGAGCATAATTTTGCACCAACTCATTCTTCCTCTGAATCACGTCCATTGTCATGCACTCATACACGACTGGTCAAGTGTTTTAGACCAACCCAATTTCTCCATTTTAATCAACTCAAGTCTATGACCTTAAATGACACAAAGGTAAATGGTAAACTGACAGATGTATAATATGGAAAATGTGCTTCATTCCATTCCTCCCATTATAAAAATTAAAAAAAAACAAACAAACAAAAAAAACCCCAACTATGCCCAAATATACCAGATAAGGGTGCCAACATCTCACACTGGTGACGTCATTTGGAGCCACAGTCTGCAAAGAAGTGATAAGAAGATGGAGCCGCTCTATCGATGTCCCGTCCAACTCAGTTGTGAGTAATCGGTTTACTACTGGACAAACAAATTTCTACCGTTTGAAACTGTCAATAACGGTTCAATCCTGACACGCATCCCATTTTCAGAGGATAACAAGTTAAATAACAGGTTTAAGTTTATTTTTGAACGCTGAGTGGAAAAAGTGTTTAGGCAGCCAAAAACTAAAATTGAAAAAATCGTCTCTTTCATTTTCAGTAAGAAATTCATTGCGACTCAGCTATTGCGAATGGCAATACAGGAAGAAGTATCTTGCCTGCCCATAAAAGTACATATATTTCTGTAAAAATTGGAATCCCAGTGCCCAATCCAAATGTTTGCAAAAATGTTTTTTTTTTGTTTGTTTTTTATGTAATTCATATAGCCCTGAAACCAAGTGTCATGAAAAACACCCAAGGAAAGTAGAAGAGAACCTGTCTTTTTGAGAATATGGACCAAGTTGGCCTCTCCACCGCATTGACTGTTACAGACGTGTCCTCATAGAAACATCAGCAAAAGCCTTCCATCATCTACAGTTTGCTTTCAATTATAAAAGCACTTTATTTTCCACCAATCTGACCTTGGTCTGTGCTATCGCGTACATTCACTTCTGTGCTGTTTTCAGAAATATCTGTGTGAGATGGTTTGGCCTTGCAGGGAGGCAGAGGCTGTGGTAGCGGATCTGCAATTGAGTCACAACAGGCGATTATGCTTGTGGAGCTCTGTGGCTTTAAGGCTGACTTATTAGCTGGCTGACTGACTGTCTTTCAGGGGCCGAAATGTGATCAGCCCCTCTTAGCCCCTCTGTCTGTTCCAGCAGTCATCTCCTAAAGCTACTCATTAGCATAGCACTGAAGCATAGTGTCAAAGCACATCCGTGCCAAGCAGTATTGGTGGTTGAGAAACCAGGCATGCTGCTGATACTTTTTATATCTCTGCCCCTAAAATGAGATTTCACTGGCATTGAGGTGATTATCATGTTTTTGTCATGAGGTAGAATATATAAAGTATACAGCATCCATACATCGGCTTGTGCCCTCAGCCTCAGGTCAGTGTCTTAGAAAAGCTGGCAAAGAAAAACAAGTCATTTACCACTCATTGGATAAAACTGAGGGGGTCTCAGTGATGAGAAACTCTCTCTCTAGCCAAGAATCGTCCGTACCAATTTCTCCAGTGCTTTATCAGCTTAGCGCCGTATCTTAGCGGCTCACTTAGTGCTGCAAGTTAGCGTAATGACTCGCTGGAGCATGGCCTGTCACCACAGACAGGCCAAGGCGATGCGGCCACAACTGTCACATCCAGGCAGCCTTCAAGCTGAGGAGTTGTGACAAAGTGACATCCTGAGACAAACCTAAAGGCCTAACATGAGGGTGCTGGGGATGGAGGGTCTAGTGAGCTTGTGGCATTGTGTGTGTGTGCGTGCGTGTGTGTGTGCGCGCGTCTGTGTGCGTGTGTGTGTGTATCAATGGGAGGAGGTAATGCTGGCCTCAAAGCTAGGCTGCTATCTCATCTCCTGTGACTTCTCCGCCTGTCTCCTACAGGCGAAGAGGACGGCGGAGATGAGATGAGGAGCGACTATATGGGGAGTCACCAGCCACGTTATAAGGTCAGGAGCAAAAAGCAGCACCAAAATGACATACAAAGGAACCAGAGTGATAGAGCCAACACATGGAGAGAAAGAAATGGAATGGGGGAGCAAATAAGACAGGGAAGCATTAGAAAAAGATAGAAACCATCAACCTAAATGCTCGCAGGAGATGAGCATGATGGCTGTTATTTGTGGAGACGCAAGGTCACCGACATAAAAGGAATGAAGCAAACAGATTGGTGGGAGAGAACCTGAGCACAGACATCCTCTTGTGCCTCTAAGTGAATTGAATTACAGCGTAGCCTATAACATTACATCATTCATAAGAGAATTAGCCATAACCCCACTGGAAACGGGATACAAACACACGCTCATGCAAAACACACACATAACATGATAAATTTCTAGGAGGCAGACAGACAAACATGAGTCCCAACACTCATCCATTCTCAGCCCTGAGAGGTGTGTGTGTGTGTTTGTGTGTGTTGACAAATTTTGCTATGAGGGGGACTAGCAGGCAAAGTAGAGAGATTAGGACAAGCAGTTAAAAAGCCACAGAGACACCAAGCAACACACGCGCACGCGCGCACACACACACACACACACACACACACACACACACACACACACACAAACTTGAGGAGGGAGGCGAGACGGGACGTGCTCATACTGTCAAACCACTTCATTGCTAGCCCTGGCGCCTAATTATGCAATAAAAGTGCCTCGGCAGGGGGAACCAGCATAGCCCAAAATAAAATTCAGCCTGCCTAAGAACGGGATTCAACTGGTGTAAAATATCCCCATTCTCCCCGGGGAGAGGAGCTGTGCTACGGGCCCAATACAACACTGTTTTGTTCCAGCACATATCACAGGAGGCAGGCCAGCAGACAGCGTGTCAGACCCAGATTCATACAAACACTGTGGCACTGTAAACTGCAGGTGCTGCAGGGGAAAAAGCCAGAGGGACGAAGCGAGAACGGCGGCGACGCGGGAGTGGAGAAAATGAGGAAGATGGCGAGAAATTCACGACGGCAAAGTGATAAGAAGAGGAATAGAGAGGGTGAGAGATAAGGGGGCGTGAGGGGGGGGATGAGAGATGCTGTCAGGAAGATGTGTGTGTGCATTTTTGGAGGAGTTGCAAGTCGCATCCAGAGACCTGTTAGGAAATCGGAGTGTCAAAACCCAACACTGCCACCGCATTAGACACTTAATTAACCTCTTTATGAGCTGAGCCAAAGGCGGGGATGCGCGGACAGTGTGTGTCTGCGTCTGTCCGTATAGTTTTACTGCGCGACTTTATGAGTTGTCATTCTGTTTGTAATATGAGCGTAGAGCGGCAGACATTGCTTTTTTCATTTGGTAGCAAAACAAGACTGTTCTCATATTTGCTGTAGCGCAGACAACACGTCTCATTGTATATGTTTCATGTCTTTATTTATATGTCATGTCTTGCTTTCTTGTCGCCATCTTGTCCCGATACTTCACCTACGTCTTTTTTCTCTCCACCGCCATGCCCATTCCTTGGAGCTCTCTCACACCTTCTCGCCATTTTACCAGCCTCTGTACTGCACACACCCCCCCCCCCCC
>CAAKHG010003200.1:6376-18858 GCA_901007715.1 Dactylopterus volitans
CAGATGAAAACAAAATTTACAGTCATACACACACGCGCGCACACACACACGTACACATACACACGCGCACACACACACACACACACACAAACACACACACACACCAGACGTGCAGACATGAGTGTGGAGTGCACGCCAGCGGCAGTGCCCATGCACCATAAGCCCTTTTGATTAGCGCAAATTTCACACACACACACACATACGCACATGCATCGGTTTCCTGTTCGGCTCTTCCAGCGACGCGCACACACACACACACACACACATACACGCACGCACGCACGCACACACACACGCAGCTCTGCAGAAAGACGCCGCTTTTCGATGCACGCCGCACACACATTCGCTTTGATAAACTGGATTTCCCAATAAGAGCTCCCCTCGCCTCCCTTCCCTGCACACTTTCTAATAAAGCAACCACACACACACACCCCCACACACACACACACCCCCAAAAACCCCTCCCCTTCTTCTTCTTCTTCTTCTTCTTCTGCTTCTTCTTCTTCTGAGCACACACGCACGCACGCACGCACATGCTCAGTGTTTGTGGCTCACACACGCCAGATAGGAGACGGAGCAGGCGCGTTTTGGCGTTTGATACGCTTGACCCAGATCTTGGAGTGTGCGCGCCGCGAGAAGGGGGTGGGTGGGGGGCGGGGTGCATCGTGGGGGTGGGTGGGGTTTGTTTTAGGAAGGAGGGTGTTATGCATGTATGAGTGAGTAAGATGATGAGCGGGTGAAAGGGCGGCCGGCTGCTCAGACAGTTTTTTTTTTTCTTCCTCTTCGTTTTTTTTTTTTTTTTTTTATTTTATTTTCAAAGACTCTATTTGAAAAGCGGCGGGGGGTTGATGGGTATAAGACGGACCGACCTCGGAGAAGGTCGGCGCGAGCGCTCCGAGATAAACGCCGAGCGGCCGGCCGGCACTTGAAATTATAAAATCATAAAGAGGGACGAGGCTTGCAGCGGGATCCCTCTCTATCTGCCGGCCGCGCTGAAGGTCATCACGACATCAGTGTCTCATCGGCGTCTGGGAAAAGGTCATTCTCCTGACTGGATGTATTGATATCACGCTGGTAAATATTAATGTCTGAGTGCATTTTTTTTTTTTTTTTTCCCCAGCGGGTGTAAATGTGCCGCCTGAACTCCGACTGTGCCGCAAAAATGGCCGGTTAAACAAAACAAAAAAGAAAAAAAGAAAAAAAAGACGAGCAGTAAAAAGTAAATATCACTCAAAGTGGCAACCTGATACGGTTCCTGTCATGTGAGCAGCGGCCTGAAAATTGAAAATGTGCAGCCGCTCGTGTGATGAAACATTCGTTTTGCTGCTGGCAACCTGAACCTCAACTACAAATGGACAACAAACAACTCACGTGACCCCTTATTGCTAATATGCAAAACGTGCGTTCGATCACCGACGCGCCTCTTCTTTTTCCAAAACTCGCATCTGCAGCAGTAACCACGACAACGGCCCAACGCCTCCCTAGATCTAACTAAAAGCCCCCGTCACACAGGCAAAAAAAAAACAAAAACAAAAAAAACGATAAACTAGCCACCATTTTCCATGCACAATAGCGCGACGTCGGTAACGTAGTCGCGTAGTCGGTAACGTCCGTAACTTCCGCGACTCTGTGCTGACCGTCCAGACTTTCCATCCGCCTGTGTTCGAGAGGCGCCCGCGCATCGCCCGTTTTGCGCAGTCGGAAAAACTGCAGCACGTTTAAAGCACCGTGAACCACCTTCTTGGTTGCTGGCGCGCTCATGACATCGGCTAGTCGCCTAATTTTGGTGTGGAAAAAGTGTTGCGCAAACAAGTGTTGTTTTTTTTGTTTGTTTTTTTAATTCACGCCATAACATAATCAGACTTGGATCACAATGTTGAAACTGAATCACATTTAAAGAGTAACCCTGCATCCGAAATGCCGCACTAAACAGTGTATACTCAAAAAGTATACTTAAGTTCAGCACACTTTTGAGTAAATATCAGTAGTACGCATTAATTCGGACGTACTACTCAGAGCACACGCGCACATTGTTCCCATGGCTACCGTGGCCACCACGGTAACGACCATGAGTTTCTGCTTAGCTAGCGTCCATCAATCCATACTAATAAACTTCTCCGGAATGAGTATAAATAGTGCGTACTATTGTGTACATACTCATGTTTCTGACGCTCTAACAAAATCTCACATACTATTTTCGCATACTTATTAGGCTGGAAGGATGGAATTTCGGATGCAGGGTGAGTCTCGGGAGGTAAAAAGAGCAGCTCTGTCTTCTTTGCTGTGTCTCGGGGAAAGATCTCCCCTCTCATGTCGGCAGCCATGCTCGTGTCTCGCTCTCTCGCCGGGTTCCTCGAACGCCTCGGCGCGGGCCGACGGAGAGCCTGGAAGAGGGGAGGCGGCTGCACTTTAATGGAGACGAAGGAGGACGCTCCTCGTTTCATCTCATCGGTGAACCCTGGCGCTGTCGGGTTTAAAGAGACCCGACGTGAGGTGGACCGCTGGAATGTTCTCCGCATTTAAGAGTCATCAAAAATGGCGCACCATCATCCAAATGCCCGCAGTTCATGGCTTTCCATCTCCTTTCTTTTGTCTTTTTTTTTCCCTTTCCTTTTCTTGCGCGAGGAGGGGAACGCCGGAGGTCAGCCTGATCTGGAAGCGCCAGCGATTCCCCGTCCTTTTTTTTTCAGATGGCTTCATCTATTTTGATTACAGACCCCCCCCTCTGCCCCTTCGAGCGCCGGCCATCTCCGCGCCGGGGAGGTAATGGGAACAGGATGGGAAATAGGGCCGGCCTTGTTACAATTTCCTTTGTTATTCTGAAAGGCAATCATCTGCGGCGGCGTGATGTATGTGCGAGCGGCGAGCGGCCCAGGCGGGAACCGGGCGCGACAAGGTCTATATGGAGGCAAACAGAAAGCCAGGGAGAGAGTGAGAGAGCGAGCGCGGCCCCGGTGGAAGTTTGAAAGTAGAGGGAAGACAAATAGGGGAGATGGTGGAGGTGAGGAGGGGGGTGAAGGTGCAGCCCGGGCGAGCAGGGGAGAGGGAAGGAGGGAGATGGACGAGCGAGGAATGAATGGGAGGGGGAAGAAAGGACATGAGAGAGTTTTATCAGACTCTGGCAGCCATGGTGATATGACAGGCTTGGCACGCCAAAGCATTTCACTATGCCGCCCCCTACCAGGGACAATCTTCCTTGCTGCCATACACCCACACCCTCCCGCAGAGCACACACTCGCACACACTCGCACACACTCGCACACACTCGCACACACCAACTGTACCTCAGCCCGGGCCCAACCCCCCCTCTTCCTCCTTCCCACTGTCACCCTCCGTCTCTGCACCGGATAATCCCCCCCCCCCCCACCCAAAATACCATCGCTCGGTGAAGAGATATTTCCAAGGGCTTAGATGGCGGGCGGGCGCACGGTTGCACGGAAAGCGAAGGCGCCGCTCACACGCAGATGAGATAAGATGCACACAGCGACACCAGAACTTAGACGGCGCAGGGGGGCTCCCCCTTCCCCGCAAAAAAAAAAAAAAACGCGCGGCGGCATCTGCGTCTCACAGATAATTACACGCCGCCACCCCCCGTCCCTCATTCCTTCCCCCGGCCCCACTATCTATATCTTTTCCAGCAGGGGGGTTGTCAATACGGAGAATTCACACATCATTGACAATCCCGGCATTGTTGTTGTTGTTGTTGTTGGGTGTCCCCCCCCCCCTTTTCCCCGACCCCTCCCGCTCACCATGCTGGCTATAACGCGAAGCGCAAAAGCGGCGCCGGGCGGCCGACGCGAGCGGGGCTAAGAGGCTAACTGGGAGCCCATATGGCGCAGAAGCAAATAAGGGAAAACACAAACGGGAACGTCCGGGCTCTTCAGGGGCGCCGCCGGCGAAGTCGGCCCCTTTTGTTTTGATTTTGAGTCATTTGCGCCGCCAAAGCCGAACTGGCGGGGGACAGACGGGGACATTAGAGTCGTTTGTGTGCGGCTAATTTTAACCCTAATGAGGTCATTTCTTTGAGAGCACAATTTAAGCAATTTAAAGTGATTAAACAGTAGCAAGAACAAGTGCGTTCAATGCAGATTAAGGGCAGAGCTCTTAAACCGTCCACAGCAGTGGCAGAATGCAATAAATTATAAAGAAAGAGCACATATGGCGCATACTCAAAATGTATATAATAATTTATCTGTATTATCTATCTAAGAATATAGATTTATCTTGCCTTCTAAAGCAAATTATATATTAGCAACTTCAGCATGCACAATTTAAAGAGAGAGCGCGTTAATTTAGCACACTAACAGCAGTCCTGTGTCGCGAAAAGAAGATTGATGTCTTGATGTTATTGGTTAAAACCTGTCAAGTCGAACGTCATATTTTGTTTTAAAGGGTTAGATGATTGTATTTTTATTTATTTTTGATAAAAGTTTAACCTACCTAAGAGGGTTGGTGGACTTTATCACTTTTTTTTTTTAGACTTTTAATCATAAATCATTCAGGAGACTTGCACAAATCCACTTTTTTTTCTGTCGTGCAGCGAAATTAAAAAAAGAAAGAAAAAGAAAATGAAGAAATAGTCGAGTAAGCACAAGGCACTTTTTTTTTCTTTTTTTTTTTTTTTGCCAGCGCTGATTTCTAAATCCAACCCTGTCTCGTTTCCAATCCGTCAAGATTAAAAGTTCATTGAATCAAAAAAAATTTTTCAGGGCACAGAGGTGCGCTTGTCTTTTATTTATGAGCAGCTAAGAGGCTGCTGCGGGGCATCACCATTAGCAACGGTGCCGGCGGGTCCGCCAGCAGATCCATAAACAGGGGAAGGATCCGAGCGCCCTGGCGAGGGAGGCGCCGCGGAGGAAGGCTGAGGAGGGAGAACGGGAGAGGTGAGAGGGAGGCTAAGGAGCGCGGCGGAGGGAGGAGCGGGAGGTCACGAGGTGAGGTGGAAGCGAAGCGGCTTGACAGCGGGAGGTGGAGGAGGGGTTGGAGGGGGGGGATGCGCTCCGGCGTGCAGCCGAGTCACAAGGGACTCACGCAGCCACTTAGCACGGGGCATCAGTCTCAGTGCACAGCGCATATCTACACACACACACGCACACACAAACTCCCAGATGATCTCTCTGTCTACTCACTACACGACCGTGGCTGGCATCGGCCGACCCGTTTGCCATTTTGCAGCGAAACTATATTACGGGGGGCGGGGGGGTTGCTAATTCTTATAAACGATTGCTTACGCGTCATTCAAGCACAAATCATTTCCCGCGCGTTATGTAGCGGTGGTCTTTTACCGGTCGCTGGACACGGCGGCGTGGAGAGGCGGGGCCCCTCGTGACGAGACGGCGGTTTTCCATGGGGCCCCAGGATCCCTGACGATGATGACTGTGGTGCGTAAGGGTACATGAGGAAGAGCTCATGGGTAAGATTCGTGGTTCGAAATCTTCCCAAACAAATTTGGCGCGGCCCTTCAGGACCCAGATAACTTCCCAGTCGTCAAGGGCGATCACGTATGACTGTATATCGTGAACACAGTACCCACTAGTACCCTGAAAGCCTATCGTGATCCATATAATCTTTGCTGATGAGGGAAGCATCCTCACACTTCCTCACAGACCCACAAAAACCATCATGTTTTGGGGGATCCCACCCCCATGATTGGAGGGGTAGGTCTAAATGGGCGGGGGGCCGGGATTCTAAAACTATACGTACACACTCATCGCAACGGTCCGTCTGAGATCAACTTCAACTTGCGCGTTAATACTTTTAGCTGCTGTTGACCAGTGTATCTGCACGTCACGGTTCATGGAAATCTACGCTGGACCTCCCGCTACTGTTAGTTTTGGGAAGGACGGCAGACCCGGTCAAACATTCAGTCAAGCCAACAGTGACTCAAAGGACGTGGCAGGAGGTCACTCTAGTAATCTTTAACCGACGCCTGAGCGTAGCGACGGTCGCTTTTATCGCTTTTATTCACACAGGAAGAACGTGAAAACATGAGCAGAATATATATATATAAATATATATATATATATATATTTATATATATATATACGTGTGTTGGGACGCCGGCATCAGCATGCTGCTCCACCAGACCTTCGTGTCAGGCGATTCGCGAACACAGGCCGTTTAACAAACAAAATGAAAAAGGCTTAATTTCTTATTCGGGAATGTGGGAACATGCTAATCTCGCACCGCTCATTTTCTAGCTCCTAGCTCGTAGTTAGCTAGTTAACTCGCTCGCTTGCTATCATTTCTTCCTCCTCCTTCTTCTTCTTTTTTGTCGCTAGTATCTGCTGCCGACTGGCCGTCTCGTAATCGGAAGGTTACCGGTTCTCGGCTCCGGCAGAGACCGCGCTGAAGTGCCCTTGAGCAAGATACCAAACCCCTGATTGCCTTTGGTGAGCAGGTTGGCGCCCCGCCTGGCAGCGCCCCGCCTGGCAGCGCCCCGCCTGGCAGCGCCCGGCGTCAGCGTATGAGCGTCCCTCAGATGCGCCTCGCCTGCGCTAAAAGTGTCTGCTAAATGAATTGTAGACGTCGTTTTGACAAGCCATGTGCGGATGACTCCGAAAGCCCCGCCCACATTAATTAGCCTTGATTGGTTCCTTGCGTTTGCTACATAGAAGACTGTCCTGGAGACATTGGTTGGTAGGTCTGAGGCAGAAATCCCAAGCAATAACATCGTAAAAGACACGTGGTGCCTCTTCATTCTTTTCATTTTACACCACCGTCTAATAACATCACGGAAAGTTGCTGATATACACAGATTTTTTTTTTTTTTTTACCGTAACTTAATACGTTTGATTTTTACACACAGAGAGGAGATGCGCCGAAAATGAGTCACGAGGGAGCGTTCACCCCAGTCACAACACCTGCCACCTAAACCAACAAACTAAAACCACCCCCGCCGCCGCTCACACACACACACCCACACGCACGCACACACACACACACAGATTCCGCGCGAGATGGCAAAGGTTGCAACATCGATGACGACAATGTCGCCCAGCCGAGGGATGGCACAGAAGGTCGGGGGTGCATCGGCGCTCCCTGAAGGTGCAATTAGCGCTCCGCTACAGGAACAAAACTAGACAGGGTTCCCTCCTCTGAACCAGAACATTGTTACACTAATTAATAACTCAGCTGCATCAGCGCGGCTTTGGCACAACAACAACAACAACAACAACAATAACGCCGGCAACAACAGGAAAAGCACCGGGAACAAAATAAATAACTAAAACGAACAAGAGCCAGGATTTCGCTGACAGCTGTTCTCTGAATTATCTTCCCTAAAAGCCTCGACGCTGTTTAACAAGTAGCTGGCAAATTACAGAGGTGGCTTGTTCTTTTTTTTTTTTTTATATCACAGAAAGCAGAGGGTTTTCCGGTGCAGTGGGTTATTAGTGGAAATTGTTTCAGCTCTGGAACGATATTTATGTCAGGACAAAGAGAAGCATCATAGAGGAACCCGATGTACCAGACTCTCCCTCCAGCGAGAGCGGGACACGGACCAGAATGCATTGCTGCCACCGCACGCGACCGGCGCTACAATCATGCAGAGGAGCGCGAGGGAAAATCAGCACGTGTCTGTCACATGTGGCATAAATCACACCGCCACGAGATGGACCCCAGAGGTTAAAACATTTGAAAATGACGCTGTCAAAGAATAGCGCCGCCGCGTTAGCGGCGCTAACACTTGCGCAACCAAAAGTCGGATCTTATTTGACCGGGAGTTTCCCGGTAACACGTCCCTCGACGGAAGCGCCTCAAAAGTGAAGCAAAAACATCTCCACAAGGTGCAGAATGGGTGATAAACCCCGCCTCCTCCATGTTAGTGGATGGTCCACACTAATATATCAATGTATGCTTCAAAATCTTTTTTTTTTAATAACTGCAGTTATTTGTTCATTTTTATGATAGGTTCGTTTTAAATTAGTTGATTAATTCCATAAAAACAGCGGTGTGACGAGTTCTCAGTGATGGAGGCCATTTACAGGCCTCTGTTTAGGAACCGTACATAAGAAAGCAACGCTAACTTTGCATGAGCATAGCTGCTAGCGTAAAACTCTATATTGTTTTTGACAGGTCACTTGCGATTTAGTTGGGCAGCATCTGTATGATTCAGGCACAAAAAAAAAAAAAAAAAACGACGGGATGAGATCGTGTTCGAGGTTCGAACACAAAATAATTTTTTTTTTTTTGTAATCGCACGTCGCCATTTATATCACACTCAAACGGGAGCCCACTTATAAAGGCGCGAAGGGGCGTGCTAGCATTTGACGACGCGAGACCGGGATGGGCTCAAACGTCCTGAGATCAGCTCTTACAAAAACTCGTGGGAAAAAAAAATCACCCGAAAGCTACGAAGGCTACGTTCACGCCGCAGGTCTTCATGCCCAATTTCGATGTTATAACGTTATCACTTGAATGGGGCCACCGCCAGACTCCGGTGTGAACAGTCCGCGGCCCGCCATGTTTACGTTAGCAAATCTGGACGCTACGCACGTCGGCGCGTGTGTGTGTCAGCTTTGGAGTTGTTCTGCGATCCGAGCTAGCAAAATCACGGCTGAGCGATGAAAGGAAGAAGAGGTTTAGGAAAAAGAGCGCGGGTTTTAGCGTCGGCCCTTTTTAAGGCACAGCGGGCCGCTTAGATCCATACGTGCGATCTGGCCGCGTCGTCCCGCCGCAGATTTGTGGCCTCGTGTCTCACTTCGGCGACGTAAAAAAGTCGGGAGAAACGCGACACGACCGCTCACAATGAGGTCGCTTCGAAGCGCGTCGGAAAAAAACTTGAGCTGCCCGGTAAAAAAAAGTCAGATTCGGGTCACATGTGGGCGATAAAAAGACGGCTTTCACCGAGGGGCAGCGGCTCTCCGCTGGTTGAAGCTCCGTCTTACCTCTCGCGATGGTTCAAAAAGCTCCCCGAGGCGCGGCGGGGAACAGCCTCGCCCTTCTTCCTCTGTGGTCGAGCAGCTGATCGGGCCTGATGGACGTCGGGCGCCTTGCTCGAGGGCGGGGAGGCAACGCGAGGCCTCGGAGCATTCTAAGCGTGGCTGGCTGATCACGAGCCGATCACAGGTTCGCCTTTTTTCCCCCCGGACGGCGTTTGATGCCGAGTTGAAAGAGCGGCAGGACGGCATCGCGTTCGCTCGGCGTCCGGCGAGCGTCCCGTTTAGGGCGCCGCGTTTTTGAAGCCTCGCCAAACATAAGATTCAACCATCGGTGGGGGAGGGGGATTCTGCAGCGTTCAGCATTTGACTTGTGTACGACGGGGGTGGCGGGGTTTGAACTCGGAGGGGTGCTGGGGCTCCTCGGGGAACCCCTAAACCCTCATCGCAGCATGAATTTGCAATGCATCTCCTCTCTGTCCGCTTTAGATGTAGATTAATATTTTAATATCCTCTGGCCACAATCACATCACAGCCCTGTGTTCTGAGCCGAAACCGCCGCCGCCCGTGGACTGGGACTTTGTAAAATGGCACATTAAGGGTGCGGAGCCTCCTCAGACATATGGGATCATTAGGCAGCCCAGCCGGGCCGAGCGTGCGGGTGGGTAGGTGTGGGGGGGGGGGCTATCCGCCGCCGCCGCCGCCGTGCCAGATGAAAAGAAACATCCTGCCACCGCGCGCTCGTAATGCGAGCGGTGCCGACGCTGCATCTTCTGCTCAGAGCGCCGCTGTTTTCCTACCCCCCCCCCCATTCGTGTGGGCAGGTGGTGCGGCGAGCACGGGCGGCGCCGCTTTTTTTTTTTTTTTTCTCTCCCAAAAACATCCATCTCTGCCGCAGACTCCCCTGCGCGCTCGCATCCCGTGTTTTGCGCAGAATGATGCTTCGATTCCATCCCGCGACGCGTCAATTTAGCCGCGAGAACTAACAGGAGATAGGCGGGATTCATCGTGACACACTCGTTAAAGCGCTTTTCGTAATTGCGACTACGACCACTCGTGGGGGGAAAAAAAATGGGGAGGGATCGGTCGCAAATGCGAACGCCACAAACGGCCAATAGCCCGTTTTTTTTCCCACCGGCATTCCCAGCAACTTTTATTTCCAGGAACTTATTTACCTAGGGTAAAAGAATTCCCGTGGTAACCTTCCTGCGTGAGGTTTGACCACGCGGACACGCCCGGTTTAGGTTTACTGTTAGCCTGTTGACCAGTTAGCATTAGCATTGGGGTTAACTGCTTTTGACTCACCGAGCAATCGATCCTGCCCCTCAAGGATTCCGGGGGAATCTGAAAAGTCTGAAAAGGTTTTTCAGAATCCCGGATAATGAAAAGAGTTCCTGCAGTGGAAAAGGGGCTCAGGCAGGTTTTTTTAGGGGCCACACGCCACCTAGTGGCTGTTGAAATTATGACCAGAGCAGAGGAGGAACCCAGGTAGATCTTGTAGGGAGGCAGGTTGGGGTGACCAAAAACCACTTAACTAAGGGGCAGATTTAAAGTGTGAACCCTGAACTCTTATCGTCATATGTCTTTGTGTCTTAACATGACCGAACCTGAAACACTGATTATTATTCGGCAGTGATTTGCAGCACTTCCTTTGCACCCAAAAGGAAGTGTGTTTATGTGTCACATAAAAAGGTTGCGGGTGGTGGTGGTGGTGGGGGGGGGGCAATGCTTATATAATTTGGGGGGTTTTTTCGTGCCAAAAGGAAATAAGATGTAAAATTTGGACAACAGCCCAGTTTGTCTTTTCATTTTGCTCGTGCCGAATGTGCTGAAATGTCCCATCATTTCATTTGCATTTAAACAAGAGCCCACATTTCTTGGCCATTAGCAGAATTCTTGGTAAAACAGCAATAATGGACAATAACCCGTTTTTTTTTTTTTTCTCCTTCTTCTTTTTTCTTCTTCTTTGCTAATAGGTCGTCCAAGTGAAGAGCTCCCTTCACAGACCTCCTGCTGGCAGATAACAAGCACAACTCCATTCAAGTCTGGGAGCTTCATGAGTCTGTGTACATAACCTCCGCTGCCTGTGTGCGTGTGTGTGTGTGAGAGTGCGCGCGCGCGTGTGTGCGTGTGTGTGGCACCATGCTGTGGACAGTGCTACTCGCGCTGCTGGTGCTCCTGCTATTGCAGACTCAGCTGTGTGTGTGTTTAAGGGAATTACGCAGCGGGGGCTCCAGCACCCCTGCCTACTCGTCTCCGTCATCCACTTCGCGCTCGTCCTACAATGCCACCCAGCAGCGGCTGCCCGGCGCCATCATTATCGGCGTGCGGAAGGGCGGCACCCGGGCCCTGCTGGAGATGCTCAACCTGCACCCAGATGTGGAGGTGGCAAAGGCTGAGGTAAATGACCCAGATGTGGGGAATTACTTTTTCTTTACTTTTTTTTTTCCTTTCTCCACCTTATCATGTCACACAACCTCACATTATACCATGTTCTACCACATCACATCGTTGTATTTAAATGCATTTATTTTATAAAGTGTGTTTAAAACGTGAGTGAATTTCACCTATTCTAATATAAAACCACTGAGAGTAAAACGGTTGTTTTTTGATTCAAAATCAGCAATTTCAGGAGAAGATGCCTGGAAAACAGGGACATATTTTGAATTAAATTCCATTGATATTACAAAAAAAACTTGTTTCTGGAACATTTACTTTGCAGTGTTGTACTTTGAAACACGTTACACGTTACTTGTGCGTTACTCGGCTTAATTAGACAGTGAAAATATGATGAAAATATCTGCATCATCTATTTGGAGTAATTGAATCATTGAACTTTAAATAAGTGCATGTAGAAGTTGGACCGCAAGGGAGAAAAGCTAAAATAGTTAAAATTGCTCCCATCAGCTTTGACTGATTAGCACCTAATTTGCATTTTGCATTTTTATATTTTCCGCTTTTATATTTCAATATATTTTTCGTACGGCACCAAAGACCATATATGAAGTTAAAATCCTGCTTAAAGGTTCCTAGTCTAATAATTTAGCGGTCTGGGAAGGACAAAAATATTCTTTACAATGAGGGATTTTAGGAATGTTCTACTCTTACACATTTCTTTATATAAGTACTTGTATATGTACAAGATTATAATGCTCCTTTGTTGCTATCACCATAAGAAAACCGTTTGAGAACTTCATCCTGAGGCCACCTCAGGTCCTCGCATCAATAACTTTGCCTCGTCAAGGAGCCGCACCAATTATGGGCATCCTCCAAGAATCCGGACGCAAAATGGGGATGCTGCCGCGAGTGTTTATTCTCGCGGCATTTTAAAGTCCCATCATACGTAAAACAATCCAGAGAGGGCTGCAAACGTACGTGGAGCGGCATGAAATGTTGCGGCGTGTGAGAAGGAGGGTGTCGCGGGGCTGGCGGAGCAAACGGTTATAAAAGCGCCTCCGTGAACCGACACGCGGCGCTGCGCGCTGCCGCGTCAGCTGGAGAGGCCATGAATCAGCGAAAAAAGAAAAAAAAATTAATGCCGAGACATGAATGAAACGGCTGATTGACGATCAGCCGAGGCGAGGGGGGGGGGGGGGGGGGCCC
>CAAKHG010003200.1:22943-36481 GCA_901007715.1 Dactylopterus volitans
CTAACGCCTCAAAAAGTTAGGCGACATTTTGCGCAACCGAGCAAAAAAAATATATATATATATATATATATATATATATATATATATATATATATATATATATATATATATATATATATATATATATATATATATATATATATATATATATATATATATATATATATATATATATATTGATTAGGGGTGTAACGGTTTTGAACCGAACCGCTAAACGGCGGTTCAGAGGAGTTCAGTTTAGTGACTCGTTTTCTCATCTTGAACCGCGGTTTGGTCGCGCGTGTCAAAATCACGAGGAGCACTTGAACGCAGCATAACCTCTCACACGTGTCGATGGTGGACAAACCCGAACTAGCAGAACCCTCCAGCGGCTCTTCGGTCGTCCGTATGGAGGCGTTTTGGATTTCCAGTTGAGACCACAGAGGCTGGCGGTCGCGTTGTTATCAAGACGCGAGTTATTTGTCGTTTGTGTTCAGCGAAACCGTCTGTGGGAGCGAGGGGGTGACGCCTCAAACATGCTAGCGCGTATGAAGAGATATCACGCCGACAGAGACCTCGCTCAGCCCGGCGCAGCAGCGACGACCCCACGACAACAGCCAGATCTTCACGTAGCCTTCAAAATTAAAACCTGGTCCGAAATCAGAGCGAGCAAAAGCAATTAGCAACTCTACTGGGGTTTTCATGGCGTTGGGGTTAGGGTCCCTTTTCTGTTGTTGAAAACCACCGATTCAAGCGACGAACCGAACCGCAACTTAAAAACCTAAAGTTGAACCGAACCACAGTTATGGTGAACCGTTGCACCCCTAATATCGATGCTTCGACACTTTACATCTGAACCTTTACGAAGACAGCACATCCCCCACCACCACCACCACCACCACCTTTTTCGCCCAAAAGTGCATCCACGCTGAAGTTACTTGAACGCATCCTTCCTGTCTTTAATGTGCAACACGCGTGGTTGGTGGTGGAAGAAAAGAAGCATCTGCAGCGAAAGACGTCCTGTTTGAAAGAGCAAACGCTTTCAGGCGCTGATTGCAGGGCGGGAATCTCGCCGCCGCACGGTGCAGAGAGAGAGCCGGCGAGGGAAGGGATAAAGAAAAAAACCCAGACCGCTCCGGATTTATTACCATAAACATTGTCAGCGTCGCGTTTGATGCAGGCGCCTCGCCGCCGAGGAGAACGCGAGCGCAGGGCTGACCTCTGGCTGTCACCCACCGCGCCGTCCTCCAGAGGGAGGGAGACAGAGAGAGGGAGATGTAAGAATAAACAAATGATTCCCGCGCTTTGAAGACGCGAAGGCCGCCTCGTCTTTCATGTGTTTCCCGGGTGAGCCTCGCGCTCGCGTGGACAAAACTTCTGATGTCACGCCTGATCAGAGGAGCCTTTATTTCTCTTTCTCCGCCGCGCGGGGAGGTGAGGGAGGCGTCGCGGGATGTGATTAACTGATTGTGATTATTGATGATGCGGCACGGTGCCGGGTTTAGATGCGAAATAGACAATAATTGGGTTTCTGCTTTCCCCTTCTGAGTTTGGGGGGGAGGGGGTTTCTCCGCAAGCATGACGGCGACCCGGTGCCGCGCTTATTAACCGAGAGCGACGTCGGCTGGTGGCTCTCTCCGCTCTCCCGAGACTCCCTCCGCTGAGGTTCACATTTCTGGCTTTGATGATGGCGTCGCCATCTGCTTGATTGGAGCGCCGCGGCGCCCGGAGACCTCGCGTCTAGCGCCGCCTGCAGGTCCACGGGGCCGCACGCGTCTAGTGACATATCTCAGGAAGTGCTGGGTGGATGAAATCAATGAGTTGGTGACTCCATGTTTAGCGCCATCGTCAGGTCGAGATTTTAATGAGGCCAATTTTATGACCACGACCACATAAAAACGGTCTCCACTTTGAATGGAGACAGAACTTTGTAATCCAAATCCTTCTTTTTCTTCCTCTGTGAGTTTTTTTTCTGCATGTATTATGCTGCCCTCTAACTATTTCTACAAACTTTAAGCTACAGAAACCACTCACCACATTTATTCATCCATTCAAACCTTTTAATAATTTTTGAATGCTTTGCAATATCAAGCTTTTTCTTTAAAAAAAAAATGTGCCAATGAAGGACACAGACGTGTAAAAAAATAACTGATTTTTAAAAAAAGGAACAGACGTGCGTTGGTGTAAACTTAAATGCTTTTTATACTTCAAAATATTCAGCTTTTCTTATTTTTATGCTGCGTATGAGCTTATTTTACTTTTTGTTTTTTATTTGTTTGTTTCTTTTGCATTGCTTCAGCATTTCAACTCAGCATTTCATATTCACTTACATTCTCTGCGGGCATTCTCTGCTTCTTTTTTTTGTTACTAGCTAGCAAATGCTAGCATGCAAACAAGACTTTGAGCCATTAGACACGTCACACAGTGTAAACAGCTTAAAACGCAAACAAAAGCAGATGTAAATGATAGCTTCTAAATACAAATGCGTGTAAACAAAAACAAGATTTGCGGAGGGAAAGTGTTTGATACAGTGCAACGCGATCTTGTTGTCAGTGTTAGCATCTTAACTTGCCATCTCTAGGTTCTAGCTGAAGTGCGGCTTCATAGAGCCGCTTTAATTCCACCACTTGTGCGTTCAAAGTTCCTCCAGTTGAATCTTCACAGATTCTATTTTCGCTGATTGAGGGGAGACGTAAACATCAAATGTGTGTGAGTCATATCTGGTCTGAGGGCCGGAGGATGTTTGAGCGATCGTTGTCGGCCCCGCTCATGTCATAATGAGTCACCACAGGTCAAAGCTTCCCTTTTTTTTTTTTTGCGCAGCTATGAGTCAAACATGACTCAGCAAAACTTCCCCGGGGCGATTGTGAACATTTTCTGATGAGCCACAGTTCTCCGTCCCCGTCACCTCCATGGCGGCGTGCTCTCCTGCGCCCTCGTTGCTCATCCGGTTTGCAGCTAGCTCAAATACTACGAACTACTTTTTTTCTGACACTTGCGTCACTGTGACCCGCGAGGGAGCTCGTGCGTTTGTTGGGGCTCAAACCAAAAGTGCTGTTAAGTGCCTCCCACATGTCACATAAGTTAATCAAGGTTCTCAGGAGCAACTGCGGCACAAAAGCAGCAAGAATACGGTTGCTAAGGCTACAGAGGAGATGCTGCTTGCTAGCTGGGCCTCGGTTACCTTTGTCATCACGCTCATTCCGGGAAATTGATCAGAAGAATTACAAGGAATTCAGACTGCAAAGGGGCCTGTGCCTTTTTTTTTTTTTTTTTAAGCGATATGGAAGCAGACAAGAGGGTCCAGATGGGGCTGTCCGTTAGCTGCCTGCGCCGCCCTGGCAGAGGCGAGGCGACGCGCCGCCTCCGTCTGGAAAAACCGGCAGCTGCTGCTGCAGCAGTTGAGCAGGCGACGCCGCTCGGCTCGTCACGGCCTGCGCCAAACAATCGCAGGCGTGTGTGTGTGTGTGCGCGCGTGTGTCTCGTCTTAATTGGCAAACTCAATGAAAAGTGACTGCGTTAAACTGCTGAGGCTTTGAACCTCAATATGGCGGCCACGTGTGGATGTCCACATGCACGGGTGACTCCCAGAGAGCGCACGTAGAACTTATCGTGTCTTTATTAAAATGGCGGCTGCATTGACAGTAGTGCTGAAAACGCTGAATCGAGGACTCTAGTCTGCTTCCAGATAAATATTTCAATGTTTCATGCCCGGATTGTTTCATCTCCACTTCAAAAAACGCAAACAAGCACTCTGGAAATCTTTGCTGTGTCAACCAGAACAGTTTGGGATTTGTGGACTGGCCCTTTAAGAAAACTGCAGAGCTTTATTTAAAATATTGTTCAAGATCCTAAAGTTGCCAAACATACGATGCCGTTTAATGTAGTTTTGGAGAGAAAAAAAATACACATCCCTAATAGCTATCATATTCAGCAGATTAGATAAATCCATAGATAAACATTAATCACTCTCGGACAGGCAATACGGATTCAAAGCAAAACTTTAAATCATCACTGGCATTAATCGGATCAACTGAAGATTGCTGGAGTATTCGTACATTCAAAGCTTTCGAAAATTATGATATCTTAATTAATGAACTGCAGCGCTTATGGGATTAGAGGAGCGGTTTTGCACTGAGTGAGAAGTTATTTAAAGGGCAGAAAACAATTTGTGAAGTTGCGAGAACATGCATATCGTCATGCTTGGACATTGCTTGTGGCGTCCCACAGGGGTCAGTATTGGGTCCAAAACTATTCATATCATATATAAATGACTTTTGCAGGGTTTCAAAAGTACTAACAGTACTATTGAAAAAAAGCACAGCAGAAATGTTCAAATGTTCAAAAAAAGGCGGTTTGATGGAAACAAATCATCATTAAACTTAAGTAAAACTAAAATAATGGGATTTGGGAACTGTAATAACAATGCTCAAATAAAAATATAGGTAGACAAGGTACAAATCATTAGAGTTTATGAAAAGAAGTTCCTTGTAACAATGGATGATACAATTAGTTGGAAATCCCATATCGAACGTGTGCAACACAAACTGTCACTAAGTATTTCGGCCTTGAATAAGGCCAAACACGTTCTGGGCCACAAATCACTCCACATTCTCTACTGCTCACTGGTGTTACCATATTTAAAATACTGTGCCGAAGTTTGGGAAAACATGCAAAAAGTACACTAGAATCGTTTTCTTTACTGCAAAAACGGGTTACAGAGACCACAGAAATGTATTATTCTTAATCCAAAAAATGATCTGATATGTACAAATAAATTCAGAACCTACTTCCAAAAAGTATTCAACATTTGTTTTTTTTCAAAGGGAGGGAAGGTCTGAGTTAGGGCAGGGGACTGAATTTAGAACATTTGTGCGCGCGCAGTAAAGAACATTTTGTATTTGTGGAGTGAAATAGTGGGCTGAATACAAACACGTGGTTTTCACAAGGTACACGGAGGAAGAGGAGGAGGAGGAGGAGGAGGAAGGGCGCCCACCATTATCAGGGGGTCTCACATAGCTATGTTTATGTTGCCTGTTTAATTTTGGTTATTTATTGTTTTTAAATATTTGGATCAATTTACATTTGTGACCATGTATGCATCTGAAAAAAAGAAGCAGGAAGTGAACCGATGGTTGTTTGATTATCAGCAGTTTCATTTGCTGAGAGGTGGAGAAGGGGCGGGATTAAATACATTCATATTTCTTCCTACTACTGTTTTCAAGTGTTTTGACTGGTTTGATTTGTTTTGTTCTCGTGTGTTATTCAAACATCTTTGAGGTAAAACCCTCACTCATACGGGGAAGTGTTGGGTTTAACTTATTGTCAAGGTCAGTGGCTCCCCCTGCTGGTGGCGGCCTGTAAACCCGCAGAGCAAATCACGTGACAGGAAGCTGGCACCTTGATATAAAGCGCTTAGAATGGAGCTCCAAAGACACGTCTGATGGACGAGGTTGTTTTCCATCATATAAGCTAATGCAAATTTACTTTTCACCAAATATTGTAAAATGCACTTTTGGTAAGCTTATTCCTTGAAACACGTCTTTTCAAATACAAAAACCTGATTATTTCAAAACCTATATTGGGGGTCAAACTGAAAAGTGTGTACGGCCAGTGTGTCTGGCTCCATATGCAATTTTTCCATGTGGTGGCTTTGAAACCCGAGTCAAAAGGTAACATACAATTGGGTATTTATTCAAAGATAAAATATGCAGTCACTTCCCTGAACAGTTTTTTAAAAAAAGTTTTGTCGAAAAAAAATGCAAATGGACTTGAGATATTGCGGTTTTGTACATAGTGGATACGCGAGGCCCAAAAAAGAAAAAAAATCTTTAAATATCGGCGCTACCAACTCTACTTACTCGTGATATGTAGTCGACAGATGGCGGGAAAGTTGAAAGTTACATCAGAGAAGCAAAACCCGCGGGATGGGCGGCGCCCGGTCACGCTGAAGTATTTCAAGTTTAACGCGTCCTCGCGGCGGCTCGGAACAAACACGTAACACTGGAGCACGCAGTCGCGAGGCGGCCTTCCCCGTGATTTTTTTTTTTCCATTTCGATGTAAAAACAATTAAAAACAAAAAAAAAAGGTTCACTTCTCAACACATCACTGTCATTGTGCAGCTCGAAATATTACAGTAAGTAGAAAGGGACAAAAAGCACCATGTCACATTTAGCCGTCTTTACGTACTATGCTGTCCAAAAAAAAAAGAAACTCATTAAAAACTTGCATCATAGTAAATATTGTAACTTCAAGGAAATAACCACAAAACAAGTTTTATATAAAAAAATGGTTTTAACAATTTCTTTTTCAGTATAAAACATAACAGAGTCCCAGGCCAATCAAACAAATTTCACTGTCACCATTTGAAATAATCATTAACTCCCCAGTCAGACATTCTACAATAAACATACAAAGGGTGGTTTTTTTTTGTAATTAAGGGGATTTTCTGTACTTTTTGTCTAGTTACAGGGAAATATAACAACACAAAGTCTAACAATCACTCTTCGTTTGCTATAATATTAATAATAAAAAAGAACAGATGTGAACCCCTGGTCCAATCAAAGCCCAAGCCCAATAATTTCTGGTCAGAATGGCATCTATGCAGTCTTCTGCTGGCCCTTCTTCCCGATGAGGGATTTGTGGATGTGGGGGATGACACCTGGGAACAGAGAAGAGACGCCGGAGCGCGTGTTAAGTGCAATCAACAAATAGATCCTCGCGCAAGACGTTGCATACGATCTAGAGGCTTTGCACGACCAGAGACATCAATGGCGTAACCGTTCACAGAATAAATAGATTTGGGTTTCATTTGTCCGCTCACCTCCTCCGGCAATTGTTGCCTTGATAAGGGAGTCCAACTCTTCGTCACCACGGATGGCCAGCTGCAAGTGACGGGGAGTGATACGCTTCACCTTCAAGTCTTTGGATGCGTTTCCCGCCAACTCTAGTACCTGCGGGCGGAGTGGAAAGGGGTGAGAAAACCCGCGCAAAACACACAAACTGGCGAAAGAGGTGCGAAACGAGGGAGCTTTACTTCGGCAGTGAGGTACTCGAGGATAGCAGCGCTGTACACCGCCGCCGTCGCTCCTACGCGGCCATGGCTGGTTGTGCGAGTCTTCAAGTGCCTATGGATACGACCCACCGGGAACTGCTCGGGAGGCAGGGGAGAGAGGCGTTAACGGCGGACACGCGACGGCGCGCGAGGGAGATCCGCAAATACGAAACGCGACCTCACCTGTAGTCCGGCCCTCTGGGAGCGCGACACTGCTTTCGCCTTGGCCTTGCCGCTGTCTTTTCCTGCCTTGCCACCAGCCTGCAAAGAGGGGTTGATTTCAGGAATTGGGACAACACAAATCGTGATTTCTACCAGCTAAAAATAGAAATAAGAAACAACGTATACCCCAAGTGTTTGGATCCGCCCTGCCCAACAACGGACGAATCGGCAGGTTTCATATTAGCGCGCAAAAAAGAAGCTTACAAAACGACTAAAATGCATAATAAAGAGGTTAAAAACTGTCAGGGGAAAAAAGCTCCATCGATGCGCAGGTTAACGCACGTACGGCCGCAGCGGCGCCAACAATGGCCGGGGCGCCCGGCTCAGCGCTCGCCGCTTTCCCGCCAATCAAGTCAAAAATAAAACACAACAAATCCGAAGGCGGCAACGGCGGCGGTTACCGGAAATCGTGCCCACGAAACTTGGCGACGCACCAAATCGGTTGAATATTCAAAAAGGAAGGCGTAGGAAGGTCCGACCCGCGCGAAACGCGGGGAGCCCCGGCGGCGGGTCGCAGCCCGGTGACCCGGCGGCTAAGCCGAGCGCGATGCCGCGCGGCTTCGAGGAAACGGTCAGCGGCAAGTTTTTTTTTTTTTCTTTTGCCCAAGCGCTTCCACGGGAGAAGTTTCTCCTCCCCGGGAGCGTACACGACACCATCGGCTGTTTTTTTTTTAATACCCAATTCTACGCGCCTGGAGACTTAAATTAAAATACTCGTGTCGGCAGCGGCAACCCACCGTTGAGCCGGGGAGATAGCTTGAAGTTAGCTTGCCCGACGGCTGCTAATCCACTTTTCAAACTACACGCCAATCAAAAAACCCACTCGGATCGGGGGTCCGAGTGGAAACTCCACGCCAAACGCCCGCCTTCGGTTTGAGGGATGCGCTAGAAAATACCACGCCGGCGAATAAAACACGACCGTTCGCGCGAAAATGCACTTAAGTCAGACTTCTCATGCTAACACTCATGCTAACGCGTTAGCTGACAGTTAGCTCTCGAGCGAGCCGTTTCATCCACACTCCTTATGGTCGAATTCCCCCAGTTCAAATTCAAAACCGCACTTTCTACAGTTGCAAAAATAATTACAGAAGAAATTCGCCGAGTTTCTCTGCGGCGCGTTCGCGGGTAACCGAAGAGCACGTACCATTTTTCCGCCTCGTTATTTGATTGCAGAACTGAGTAGATAGCAAACAATTTCGGCTCCCGAAAGCAAAGAAACAATAAACCCTTTCGCAAGTCTTTTACATGCGACCCGTCGTGGGAGTCCGGGCGGCCAATCGGAGCGCGTGTTGTTACTTCGAATCTGCGCTCCGACCAATCGCCGAACGGCTTGCAGAGCGCGCACCCATCCCCCACATGAAGATCATCGTGCCTGCCTTTGCGCACGGAACCAACAAGTAGGCGGGACTGTGAGTGTGGAGTGTCCTTCCAGGGGCATCTATCCCAAAAATGTACATAATACATAATCGCAACGCCGTAGTTAGGAATAATTATAGAATTTTTAGCGAGGGGAACATTCAATTTCTTCCTTCTCGGACCATCTCAATTAACCGCAACACGAAGCGGATTTCGCTCGCAGTGAAATCACCGAAAAGACACAAAACCCCCGGTGTGGATTCACGGCAAACATGAGTTTTAATACTCACGTTGCTGTTATCGACTGTAAATACATTATGTGCACGAACGTCATCCGCGAGGCGTTCCCGGGGTCTCTGACAGGCAGCGGGGCTGTCCAATGAAAACGCAACGAGCTCGTCTGCTGTTCTAGTTGACAGCCGCGGTGGCCAATCAGAGACCGGCATCCAGTGTCCGGTTTCCTCTCCTAGCTCTTGCGAGCAAAGGGGGTGGGGGTCAAAGATACGCAGAGAAACGGGCTGCTGGTGGCGAAGATGGCGGATGGGGACAGTGGCAGTGAGCGCGGTGGCAGCGGCGGAGGGGGAGGAGGCGGCGGGTTTCAGCACTACCAACGGGAGCCGGAGACCCAGGAGCTGGCCTCGAAGCGGCTGGACATTCAGAACAAGCGCTTCTACCTTGACGTGAAGCAGAACGCCAAAGGCCGGTTCATCAAAATCGCCGAGGTCGGCGCCGGGGGCTCGAAAAGTCGGCTGACCCTCTCCATGTCAGTTGCGGCAGAGTTCCGCGACTACCTGGGGGATTTCATAGAGCACTACGCCCAGCTCGGGCCTAGCACTCCGGAGCAGATCGCGCAATCATCCGGCGGAGATGACACCGGGCCTAGGCGGGCCTTGAAGAGCGAGTTCCTGGTGCGCGAGAACCGAAAATACTACCTCGACCTGAAGGAGAACCAGCGGGGTAGGTTCCTCCGGATCCGGCAGACCGTCAACCGAGGCCCCGGTTTCGGAGTAGGGGTGGGTGGCATCCCCGGCGCTGGCCTGCAGGCCGGACAGACCATCGCGCTGCCGGCGCAGGGCTTGATAGAGTTCCGCGACGCCTTGGCCAAGTTGATAGACGACTACGGCGGCGACGAGGAGGAGCTGGCCGGCGGCGGAGGGGCCGGCGGCTACAGCGAGCTCCCGGAGGGCACCTCGATCATGGTGGACTCCAAGCGGTTCTTCTTCGACGTGGGGTCCAACAAGTACGGGGTCTTCTTGCGGGTGAGCGAAGTGAAGCCCAGCTACAGGAACTCTATCACGATACCCTTCAAGGCGTGGAGCAAGTTCGGGGGAGCGTTCAGCCGCTACGCCGAGGAGATGAAGGAGATCCAGGAGCGGCACCGGGATAAGATGTACGAGAGGAGAGCCGGAGAGGAGTCGGAGGGCGACGACGTGGACGACGATTGACGGGAGAGGGTCTCCCGCGGATATGAGGCTGACAACATGATGCAAAAAGGCCCGGAGATGAAACAGAAACAGGGGGAGGGGGGTGGAGGACTTTTTTTTCTGTGCATGACGAATCGAACTTTTAAACAAAAAAAACAACAACAAAATGCTAAAACAACGGAGTAAAAGAAAAAAAAAAGTATATTTGACTGAGAAATTGCTGTCTATATAAGAGAATCATGTTCTAAAGTTTAGGTGGATGTTATAGCTAAATAAGTGCGGACTGCAGTTAGTCGGCTCCTGTATGAGATTCCCCATTGATACAAAAAAGAATATATATATATATAAATATATATCTATATATAGATTGATTGTCCATTTGATAACCTCACACATGTAGCCCAGCAAATTAAGTTTGACAGTGCTCAAGACACAGCAGTAGGTTTGCCAGTCCCACTTCCTGGTTGATAGCCAATGGTGAAGAGCTCACCTGGCGCTGACCTGGTGGCGAGGATGTGTGAAGCGTTCTCTCACCAACGGCTGTGTGTGTGTGCGTGCGTGCGTGCGTGTGTGTGTTTTCGTCTAAAGTGACCTCTGACAAACGGCTCGCCCCCCCCCCCCACCCTCCCCCCTTGCCCCCCTTCCCCAGGCAGACCCGCAGCACCCGGAACCACGGCCTTGGCTTTGGGACGCACACCCTCGGGCGATCGCGGGACATCCGTTCGGCTCAGCAGGGCCCCCCCGCCCCTTCCCCTGCCCCCCCCTCGCGAGGTGATCTGTTACAAGCACATGACTCATTTGGATTCTTTGGACGATCCAAATGAGCCCAAACAACCTCCCCGCTACCCCCCCGCCCGCCCGCCCTCCTTCCTGGGCATCCCTCAGCTGAAATGTGGTGATGCCTGCCCCGTTGCGCGGCTCCCCGGGTTCTCAGGGCTGGCCGGTCCCATCTGCGTTTTTCGGGGGCGGGGGTGGGGGGTTGTACATCAGCGTCACGCGTGCCTGCGCGTCACCACCACTTTTTGGGGTGCATGTCTGGTCCGCCACTTGCTGCAGTCGAGACGTCTGTGGCAACTGATGATGTCTCAAAAACAAAAAAAAAACAAAAAAAAAAAGGACGCAGGCCCACGTTTGACCCCTGTGACCTTCTTTGTTTTTTTTCTTTTTTGTCGAGGGCGTTACAGTGGGCTCGGGGCTCTACTAGCACTAGACACAACTCTCTCTCTCTCTCTCTTTTTTTTGGTTTTCTTCTCGAGTTAAAAGTTTAATATTGCCGGGTTTGAGCTGTCGTCTCAAGGGGATTTTACCTTGTCGACTTATTTTACGGTGCGCCATTTGGATCCTTTAATCTTGAACTCAGACCATTAATGACTGAAAGCAATATTCAGTCTGATTGTAAGAAAAAAAAATTAGGTGCTTTGGGGAAACAAAAACCCACAGTGGGGTGCTGTACCTAAAAGAGAAAAAAAAAAGAAAAAAATATATATACTGGAAGAGATTTACTTACTAAAAAAAAAATCGAGTATAGATAGAATTATTTTTCAAAAGAGATATATTGAATTATGTCTTAGAAATATAAGACATTTATTAGATAATGCTGCCTAAAGTGGCTTATTTAAAACACTAAACTTGGATGCAACTGTCCAGGATGATATTTCATACATGCTTTGATGTTTTTGTTGTTTTTTTTTGTTTTTCCTAACATTTCTTTTATTCCTTAGAGGAAATTAAGAAGAGTACAAACAAAATTGATAACAAAAGTATGTTATAGCAATTTTTAGGAAACGACTTCATCGAAGTAGTTTGTCAGCAAAACACTCAGCACTCCAGTTCACTTTACAGAGCATCGAGTTGTCCCCTCGTTTCAGTCCACCCGTTTATAACCACCCTTTTTCCTTTTTTTTTTCTGTCATAAACTGGCTTTCCATCAGTTGCCATATGACGCAAAAAGCATAACACATCTGCAATCACCGACGTTTTCGTCTTTAGTGCTCCTTTTTAAATATGATCTTTTTCTCTTTATTTTCTTTTATTTTGTTTTTTTGTTTTGCATGCCTGCTCTCACGCGGAGCTGCCTTGTGTTCTTTTCTTTGCATACTCTTGATTGCTGTATGATGGTATTTATCCTTTTTTTTTTTTTTTTTTTTTTTTTTTTTTTTTTTTTTTTTTTTTTTTTTTTTTTTTTTTTTTTTTTTTTTTTTTTTTGTGAGAGCGGTTTCAAGTTTTGTTTTGTATTGCGATGGAGAAAAAAAAAACGGTTTTAACATTTTACTTCTAAGCCTAATAAATAACAGTTTAAAGGAGAAGAAAAAAAAAAAAAAAGCCACAAAGTTCCCAAATGCGTTTGGGGAACGTCACTTTCATTGTCCCACTTCCTTTGGTGTGTATACCTCTCGTTGAATTTTACTTTACCCACTTCAACACAGCAGAGAAATGCCATATGAAAAAAAAAAAATAAAACACCTGGGAGCAATAGTTTTTTTTTTCTTTTCTATTGATATGAATATACTATATATAATATTACACATGAGATTGAACTACATCCTTCTTCCTGTACTGTGTTACGTGAAATGGCAGCTGTTTCAGTCATGTGTGTTCTGCTGTAATATTCTACCAAGTTCCTTTCAACGAGAAATAAAAAAAAAATAAGGTTTTTTTTTTGCTCAGGAGGCGTGTGGTCTTTTTGCCGTCACGGCGGAGATTCCGGGGGGTCGCGGCGTGGGCGCCGCCGCCTGGATCGGATGTTTGTGGAGGTTAATGCAGCAAAAACGGAATCAAAACACCTTTTTTTTGTGTGTTTAACAGACATGTTGACCCCACTTCCTCTATCTTAATGAAAAAAAAAAAAAAACTCGCATATCCACTTATGTTTTGATTGCAAGTAAAAAGTTCAATTTTTAGCAGGTCTCATCATTTCATGGTACTCCACTGATAGTATGATTTTATATATATATATATATTGGGGGTCATACTATTGTATCTAAAGTCCAATCCTGAAATAAAAAAACACAGTTTTTTATTTAATTTATTGCAAGTGAACAATTAAAAAAAATAGATTCTATTTATAGCAGCTCTCAACCATGTTTCATGGTCCTCCACTGATGGTCGGAATTTTTTTTTTTTTTTTTTTTTGGGTGAAACCACTGTTTCCAAAGTCATCCTGAAATTTTTATCATTATTTTGAATAATTTAGCATTCTGAAAAATTATTTTAAATTCATTTCATTTTTTTTTAGATATTTATTTTTTACGCGTTTATTTTTCCAGACCGAGACGTCAGCCTGTTCTAGGACAATTTAACACAAGCCGTGTTTTCACTGCCTTTCGTGCCACGATTTTTGTGAGGGATGGCGCGCTGCCAGCAGTCTTCACCACTATGTGTGTGTATGTATATATATATATATATATATATATACGTATGTGTGAGTGTGTGTCTGTCTGTATGTAGGTACGTGTATATATGCATATGTGTATATGTATATTATGCATGTATGGATACATAT
>CAAKHG010003204.1:17820-32144 GCA_901007715.1 Dactylopterus volitans
ATGTGCTTTATAAATTAACTGATCATATTCTATTTCTGTAGAAAAAAATATTCACTGGTCATACAGGATAGAGAATGTGATCACACACGACAGACCATAACTGGCAAACTGTAGTTTCATTACATGGGATTCTTTAAACATGACTGATCATTTTCCAGTTATGAGACATGTATGTGTTTTCACTGAAATAAGTTATTCTTTCAAAAAAATTTTTTTTTTTTTAGTTTTCAGCGCTAAATGTCCCTCCACATGAATACATCTTGCTTAAATATTTTATTGTGTATCTGACCATTATATCATTGCAAAATCATCTTGCGATATTATTGCTTAAATCGATCACTTTTGCAAGGATTTCAAGATATGGATTTTTATTACCATTCCAGTTGGTCACCAAGCAGTGCTGTCGTAGATTACAGTATCGGAAATAGCAGGTTCTTCTCTCAGCGATGCGTTCAAAGTCGAATCTGGAGCCATCGGCCCACAGCCAATTGCTGAGCTGGAAAAATTAGTTGTTTGTTGCCAGACAATTTTAATATCCATCTTTTGTGATACAGTATTTCATTGAACTCTTTGTACGTTAGCAGCAGTAGTAAGCAAACAGTGGTGCGTGGGTCAAATTTGCCCTCAAAGCTGAAATGAAAGACGATATCTTGGCTTTACCATCGACATAGAAACCATCACGTATGTTTCTGCAATCTGCCGTAGATAACAAATTAATTATAACATGATTTCATCTAAATTAGACCCTCACAAAGAGGTGTACTAAAACTCTGTTTGTTCAAAATGGCAGCAGACGACTATTTATCATGAGCGAGTGTAAATAAATGTCTCACTTGCACGACGTCATTGGCCCCAATCCAGGCCAGTGTGGGTGAGCTCGTCCCATTTCGAATCATATCGATGACGAAGCGATGTTCTTCTATGCTGTGGATGGAGGCCAGGTTCCCATGGAGGGAAAGACACGTTTGCTGAATGGAACGATAAAAGCGGGACAGAAAAATGTCAAATGACTTCACCAGTCAAGTCTGACCAAAGACTTAAAGGCAGCTGCGGGCATTTGTGACAGGTGCTAAATGTATTTCAGTATTTCAGTTCTGTGAGTTCCCACTGACATTAGCATCTATGCTTTTGCTGTGTGATGATCCTGCAACGATATTCTTCGTAAAAACTGGGCTAAATAAGCTATAACCTCTTATTACTGGTTGTAAAGTAAGATTGTAAGGACCCGGTAGTAGTTTGACTAGTCTGGTGATGTGCTGCCCCCCTCTGTTTGGAGGGTGGAAAATGAAAGTGTTTGCCATTGGGTCCGTTCTAACACGTAGCACCTTATAAACAGAAAAAAACCCAAAAACAAATTACAGTTAAATTGAGCGCAAACTGAAATGGACTGTAAAGGCAACAGAAAACATGGCAGCTAAAACAGTGTAACGGGCAGGAATGTTGCCGCACCTCCGCCTTGATCCAGGATTGCCGAGTGGTGTTGAGCCTGAAGCAGCGGGAATTGAACTCGGTCCAGCCAGGCGGGCAGTGGAGAGCTGCGGCGCGACCATGGCGATCAGAGAGACCACAATTAGAAACGTCGTGTTTCAGGGTTTTCAACCAGCAAAACCGCCGCTGACTGCCAGCGCAACTGACTGAATGCAGCTTTTACGATGAATGAGATGAAATGAGACAGACAAACACAGCGGTTGCATGCACTCACCTGGACAGCGGTGGGCAGCCTCTCCATGCGACTGCGAACACAAAACATCCCCGCATCAGCCTGGGATCTTTTACGTGCTATTGATATATATATATATTTTTTCAAGCAGTGTTTTAAGCAATGGGGTTCACTCCACCTATTTCTTATTCCTCATATAACTTCAGAAAGTTCAGGACTACGTGCAATTCTTTTTATGATTAGGATGAAAACACTGCTGAAGCGTTCACCAGCAGCGGCATCTTCAGACGCCGGAAGCGGCTGCATTTTTCACTGCTCGCTCGTGTGTGCCAGTCGCGAGCAGAGATTTTGCACAAAGAAATTGTTTTTTTTTTCACCCACCGATGCCGCGTACTGAAGTCCGCAGATCAGAGCGAGGAACACCAGCGCGTGAGAAGATGCTGCCATCTGAGGACAAACATGAGACGGTGAGTCCGCGGCTGTGCTCCTCACTTGTGGGGGGAATTCAGCTCAGGCATGAAGAGCAGCTCTCTTGTGTAGCGGCTGCCATCCGGAGAGTAAATCGGCAGAGTCTTACCTTTGCTGAGCTGCTGACTGGCACAGGAAGGATGAAGGAGCAGATGACTGTCACAGAGAAGAGGCTCTGCTCTTTATATACTATGTCAGAGTGCTGTGGTATGTTAAACGTGACCCTCCTTTGACAAGAAGACACTCGCGGACACACCTTTAATGATAGTTAATTGACTCTGATCCTGCTGCATAATAGTCAGAGTACATAATTAAATGTCCCAAAGATCAAGATTCCTGTAAACTCTTCCCCTTGTTTCAAAACCGGAGCTACGTGCCTCACAAAATACGCGATCACAAAGATAGTACAAGAACATCAAACGCAGAAAGTGCAACAAAAACATGGATTTCTATGAGAGGTCCAACACAGAAATAAAAAAAAAAACCAAATATGATAAAAAGAATAAACTTAATGTGCTGGAAAAGTCGTCATGAAAACATTCTTGAAAAAAACCTGTTTGTACAAGTGTGCTTTTTAAGGTGAGAGGCTGACTCAGCTGTTGTCTTTGTCGAGTCTGAGTCATCCGGGTCGTGGTAATCGTCGCAGCTGCAGGAGAATGCAGCTGCACTTCTGTTGGTCATGTTTCATATCTCATCTTCAGTTCTATGATGTTCCAACGACATATAGTCGGGTAGGTGCTACGTGAACATCCACGTGGATGGCAGGATCCAAGGTTCCCCAGCAGAACGTTGCCCAAAGCATCACACGGGCTAACCTTCCTCCCATAATGCATCCTGGTGCCTTGTGTTCCCCAGGTAAGTGACACACACACAATCACATGATGTAAAAGAGAACCTGATCCATCAGACCAGGCCACCTTCTACTGTTGCTCCGTGGTCCAGTTCTGGTGCCACCGTGCCCATTGTTGGTGCTTCCAGCAGTGGGCAGGGGTCAGCATGGGCACCCTGACTGGTCCCACACACAACAAACCACCATGACTGTGTGTTCTGACTCCTTTCTATCAGAACCAGCAGCAACTGTTTCAGCAGTCTGAGCTCCAGTAGCTGGTCTGTTGGATCGGACCACACGGGCCAGCCTTCACTCCCCACCTGCATCAGGGACCCTTGACCTCCATGACCCTGTTGTCGGTTCACCTCTTTTCCTTCCTTGGACCACCTTTAATAGGTCCTGACCACTGCAGACCAGGAACCCCCCACAAGAGCTGCAGTTCTGGAGATGTTCTGACCCGGTCGTCTAGACATCACAGTTCGGTCCCTGTCAAAGTGGCTCAGATCCTCACACTCACCCATCTTTCCTGCTTCTAACACATCAACTTTGAGGACAAAATGTTCACCTGCTGCCTGATACATCCCACCCACTGACAGGCGCCATGGTAACCAGATCATCAGTGTTATTCACTTCACCTATGAGTGGTCAGTATGTTCTGGTAAATCAGAGTTTAATCTGGCATCATAAAGGTTTTTAAATGTGTTGAATATAACATAAATGTTATATAAAATAACATTTGTTATGGGAAGAAAACAACTTTCGATTGGTTGTGTGGAGCATGTTGGAGCGGCTGGTGTGTATTTTGGATTTTGAATATATAGACAGATAGCGTGCAGCCTGCTGGTCTTCACACACACACACACGCACGCACGCACAGATATTGAAAGCCTGGATATTTATATTTCAAATTTGCTCATATATTTCACATGTTCTGTAGTGTTCTCTTTTTTTGGTTAAGTTTTCAAAGTTGTTGCAGTTTGCAAAATAAATATTCCCACACCTGCCACTGACAAAAATACAAGAATTTCATACATCGGCCTACAATGGCAAAAATGGTTGAATCTGGTGTAAAAATGTGGTTTTAATGGAAGTCATTGAGACATTTTTGGCCACTGAGGCGTCCGGAGGGCGCAAGTGACACTACATAAAAAATTTGAATGTAATCAAATCAATTTTGTTGGGAATCTTTGACATATCCAAAACTCTAATCACCACCAATGCCCTGTCCCCCTACTATTTCTTATATGGGAAAATAAGTCATAATAAATGATAATATGTTATTAATGATTCATAATCCGTGGCATTTTAAGGGTTAAAATCCTGATCATCGTTGAATGTTTGGTAGTTTTGAGCAAAGAAAAAAAAAACCCTCAAAAAACCCCCCGAAAACTATTATAGTATGATCATTTAATAGCCATTTTTTTTGTATGTGTACATTTTTGCCATGAAGGTGTCCAGAGGGTGATGAATGCATTAATAGACTATTAAAGACATGTGACATGTACAACTAAAAGACTTCGGAAAGGAAAAGTTCCTGCAAATAAAAAAAAAAAAAAAAATCCCAATGGGGCATGATGGTTAAAAGTAAAGTAAAGTCTTAAAATCTACTGCCCTCTCACACATTACCAACCCTGCAGGAGACAACTCTTCTGGCTTGAGACACACTCAGGAATGACGCATGAGCGCAGGACAACAATTTTGAAGTTACAATTTAATGAGCTTCCTCGTTGGCGGCGCGCCGAGCCGTCACCTCGAGCTCAAACAATCCCCACCTTGTTAAGCATGACTCATGGGCCGTGTGCCGCTCGCACAAAGGGCGGCAGTAATTTGGCCGCAAATTAACTGAATTGTCGTCATTGTTGTGGCGGCAGTTACGGCCTGTTATGCAAACCCGCGCCAAAAAAAGCACATTTCCTGCCAGCGAGCGGTGGGATCAGCCGGCTCGATGAGTGGCGGGGTGACGCGTCGCTGAAAGGGATCATGCCAAATTCACACAATGTGGCTTTCACTTTCCTCAGATTGATCATTTGCAGCGAGTGCCAGACAGCCTGCTCTCACAACTAGTGAGAGACGTGACACACAGAATCATGTGCTCAAGGTTGTTTGTGTGCTGCTCTTCAGCAAGTTACCCACATAAAAATATATTGATCGCCAGTCACTTATTTATGCATTAACAAACAAAATAGGTCCACCTCCTGATGTTACAGCTCAGTCTTCGCAGCTTCCACTGACTGACTCCACTCTTTGGCACGCTCATTGGCTTTCACTGTTGTAGCTTTAGGGAAGAGGACCTAAAGTTTCCAAAATGGTTAAATGAATGGAGGTTTGCGGGTAACCTATGGAGTAAGTGCTGCTGTGTGTCAAGCAGTGTCACAGGGTATGGATGGGAACTCATGAACGCAGACTGAGAGCAGCAAGTGGTCTCTTGACTGTTTAATCCCCTGTTAGATCGACACCCACTGAGCGAGAGGCCGTGTGGAGGTGGGCTGTTTTTTTTCGAGATTCAGGCCAAGAAAAGAAAGCACTCACGCAGGCGACCCTACAGCCGGGCAAGAGCCCAACGGACAGCCTGTTGGAGTGTTTTGGAGCAGGAGACCTCAGGCACTTGGCTGGGAAGCAGGAGCAGAAGGAGCTAGCCGCTCAGGAGGGTCGCCCCAGAGCCTGAAACGTAGGAGGAGCGCGGGACTGGAGGCCAACATATGGAGGTCAGAGCGGGGCTGCAAAGACGCCAAAAGTCAAGAAGCAGAGGGCTGAGTAGGCGGCATCCACTGGAGACTGATGCACCAGGGGAGCCAGGGAAAGGGAAAACGGGAGCAAAACAGGAAACTGGGACTATGGCCCTGGATCTGAAGACGAGAACTGCTGCAACTCGGACACGGACAACTCGGAAGGTGGCTTTAGCTCAGATGAAGAAAAGCGGCCGATGCGCGGCTGCATCATGCATTCGGAGAACAGAACAGACTTCGCAGGTGATCCGATGAAAACCCGTGTCCGCTGCAGAGTCATCTGACTCTTGTCCGAACGGCAGTCAGACCCTTTCCCGCTTCCGACAGGAGCCCATTGGTGGTGTGTTTAAGCAGGTTCTTCGGACAGTGGGAGAGTGGCTGGAGAGAGGTTGTGTCCCTGGCGGTTTAGAGAGAGGTCATGCGCCCCCCAGAACTCAGAGAGAACCTCAGGACCCTTGAGAAGAGGCTGCAGCACAGTGAGTCCTCTCCTCGGTTGAAGACTCCAAGCAGGATGAAGGCCTGCAGTCACATCGGCGCCCTCTGAATCAAGAGAGGCGGTTTTAGCGTCGCTTTCCAAACGCTGGCGCAAGTGCAGCCGTTTAGCATCCAAGACGGCGGCTGACAACCACCAAGCTCCCCACCACCGGTCCGACTAGTCAGCTCCAGTCCTGGGAACAGCATGAGCTGACGGAGCCCACTTGCATAAGGGGGCGAAGTGATTCGGTTCCGTGAGATATCAGACAGGCTCGGGATTAACTCTGCTGCACGCCTGGGAATCTCACCAGTGCAGCTTTGACATGCGGTTTTGGCAGGTCCATCGCTGCGCTGGCTTTTTTTCCCCTCGCGCTGGCTTCAGACTCACAAAACTGAATTGTGCGGTGACAGTTTAGGAGAATGTGTATATTAATTGTCCTCAATTGCCTATCAAACAGAACATCCATCAAGTATGCCTCCCAATACGTGTACGACAACAAGGCTACAGTTCTACAATTCATTTAGCAGGCACTTTTATCCAAAACGACTTACATGGGGGGGGGGCTGGACATTGTAAGCAGGGATCTAGACAGCACGGACGAGTGTGGAGCAGATAGGAGGTTTTTTTTCTCTTTTTTTTTAATTGCAGAGATGTTGGGAAAAGAGCTGTTTTTTTTTTGTTGTCTCTTCTTCAAGACTGAGAGCGATTCAGCAGAGTGGACAGAGTTTGGCAATGACCTCGGGCCTTGCCCTGGAGGCTGTGCCAGTCTCCTTTCATTTGCATGGCGTAGAGGGCCGGTGGGAATGTGGACCTGAATGAGGAAGTTCACCGTTTTGCTCTTGTGGTGTGTGTGTGGTGTACAGATCGGGGACAGACACACACACACATCCCGACGCGATTCTCAAAACTCAGTATCTCCCGTGAAATCCCACGCGGTCAAACGTGACTTGAGTGTAAACAAACACAGCAGGAATAAATAATTCAAAATGCTGCTGCTTTCTGGACTCCTTTTCACGGAAAATTCATGTAAAAAAAAAGAAAAGAAAGATTACAACAAATCGTCTCTGTGCTCCATCGGATTTCGCAGCTTCGCCGTTCCCGCGGCCGCTTGTGTTGCTTCCGCCTTCATTAAGCGTGTTTCGCTTTCATTGGTTAGCGTTCTGTTCCCATGACGATCCACGCAGGACAGGCTCGGTTTCCCTCGGCCCCCCACCCCCCCCACAGACACTACAGGACTTACGATTGGAAATAATGAACATGTTTAATTCTTACGACAGTCGGGAGGCTAAAATCACTCGCGACACACCGCACACCTCAGGAGAATCTGGTCCGATAACCTTAAGAGCCTTCTGATAATCAGGCCCCTGCTGACTTTGATCGGGGGGGGGGGGGGGGATCCGAGCCAAAATCGACCTGATTATCGTGTTATGTGTACCCCGCTTAAGAAGGAGGGGTTTTTTGGTTGCGGTTTTGTGGGCAAGTGTTATGGTTTTTAATTCTGATGTGGGCAGCTACTGGAAGCTGGCTGAGCGGCCTGAGCAGCGGGGGGACTTGTGTGGTTTTGGGTTGGCTAAAGACCGGACGCGGCGCCGTGCTCTGGATCATCTGCAGGGGTTTTGAGCGTGGATGTTTCTAGACCTTATCTTATAGAATAGAGGGGGAAACCGGGAAGTGCTCGACTCCAGCAACAACAACCAAACCACCTGACAGCGCTTACAAACTTTGTCAAACTCAAAAGCAAACTTACAAATCCACAGTTTGGATTACAGATCACTTTTCAATCTGTACTGGTCACTTGTTTTGCCATATTGAAGCTCCTGAGTGGAGTTTTGGGGTAACAGCTACGTACAAAAGCACCTGGCAGCCATTATTCATGCTGCAAAAAAAAAAAAAAGCCATAAGGATCATAAACAATGTGGGACACAGGGAACAGACTAACTGACTGTTTTTAAAGTCAAATCTGTGGGGCGAATTTGTGGACTGGTTTGGGGCTGGAATGAGGAAAAAAAAGGTACAAACATAAATCACTTTAAAAAGATGTACAAATCCACACTGCTGGAAATGCATAAGCAGGAGTGTGTGTGCATAATATTGGCATAGTTGCTTGTCTTTTATATCATTGGGGATGTAAATAAAACTGAGATAGTTGTTCTTTTATCTATATTATTTGGATTGTATATAAAATTGGGAAATGGAATTGTTTTCTTGTTTCTTGTTTTCTTTATTATCATCATCATCATCACCACCACCAAACTGCTTGCTAACTCCTATTTCTCGATCTTAGCTAGCCTCTGAATCCTTTAAATCTCTGGGTCCTTGACTCCAGTGGACGAGTGAATACGAGAGTTGAGCAAACATGAGTGTAATGCTTCCTGCGGTTGGGTCAGATCAAAGTTGGGCGTCATGTTCTCACCAAAAAAAAGAAGAAGCACCAAGCGTGGGTTCAGCTAGGGTTGCAAAATTACGGGAATTTTCAAAATTGAAAACTTCCCATGAGAATTAACAGGAATTTATGGGAATAAAACAGAAATTTACAAAACTGAAGGTTGGCCCTCAACAGGGAACTCAAATATAGTTGGGGAAAATATATTTTAGCATCATCTTGGCTAAAACAAGCAGATTTAATGCAAGTAGACTCCTCAGTCACATGCACACAGCACTGCTTACTGCAGGGCTACTGAGGCCACGCCCCCTGCGTGCACTGTGCACGCCTCCATCACATGCACAGATGACTGCTTAAACCCTGGAGGCCACACTTTTGAGCCCAAAGCACAAGACTAGTGAAGCCACACAGTTGAGCCTGCCCATTATAGGAAGTCAAGGAAGTTTTTTATAACATTATGGGGTAAATATATTTGATCTATAATGGTATTACTGTTGAACTTGGAAAAATTAAATAAATTCTATTCATACAGTAGCTAGCTAGCTGGTAAGTTAGGTGCTAAATGTAAGCTAGTTTTCATTTCATCGATGATTTAAGAGGCTAGCTTATAGCTATATAAAATATATAGCTATAGTTTCCAATTTTGAATATTTCCAAAATTCCCCAGCTTAACTTCCCATGGAAAGTTTGCGGAAATTTTCCGCTCTTTTACAACCCTAGGTCTCCTCCAATGTGGTGTTAACATCCTGTACAGAAAAGGTGCTATTTTCCTCCTTGGAAGTGCCACTGGCGTCCTCCTCCGATGCATTAGCTTCCCCCGCGCATGCGGCTCTAGCATCCTTGGATGCGGTGCTAGCGCCATCTATGGATGAGGTGCCATTTTCCGCCTTTGAAGCGGCGCTACCGTCCTTCTCTGAAGTGGTGCTAACGTCTTCCTCAGAGGCGGTGCTAACGTCCTCTTTGGATGAGGCGCTAGCGTCCTCTTCAGATGTGGTTTTAGTGCCATGTACAGATGAGGCACTAGCTTTCTCCTCAGATGTAGCGCTAACATCCTCTGATGCAATGCTAGCATCCGCCTCGGAAGGCGGCGCTAGGGTCCTCCACCGCTGTGGAGTGTTATTTTGCTGTACAGATGAGGCGCTAGGGTCCTCCTGGGATGCAGCGCTAGCTTTCTCATCAGCTGCAACGCTAGGTCCCCAGAAGAATCGGAGGAACATAGCGAGATCTTCATCACTTGATGATGTTGAATCCAGATGTTTTCTGGATTATGAGTTTACGCAAATTGCCTGAATAATTTTGTTGCGAAAAGCTTGCGGGCCAATACTAGCATCATGTATTTGCCACGCCCCCCCAAACGTGCAAAGACCTTTGCAGGGCCTCTTGAAAAACTACCCACGTGTCTTCCAATGTCCAGATTGTTTTCTCGCAGTAGCTTTCTTTGTTTGCGTCGTCACATAAAACACCAGCGCTGGAACGCCAAAAACTTTTTAATAGCACAATAAAAAAATAAATAAATAAAAAAAGCTTGTTAAAACTCTGCTGCAAACTTCACTCCGCCTCCCCCTCTGTCACCCGGGGATTTATTAGCCGCCTGCCCCGGCACATCATACAGCCATAACCCGCCGAAGCGTCGGCGTGCACCGCTCACGGCGCCGCTCAGACACACTCCAGCACGCATGTGGACTCACGCGCTACTTACACGCAGGGAGGTTCCTAACGGCCTGCATCCGTCACTGTCGCGGCGGCGGCGTGGAAACGAGCCACGCTTCCCCGTCCGCGCTCGGGGTTCAGGATGCAAATCCGGTGAGGAAGACGAGCGCGCCCTCGGCCTCGTCGACCGCGCCGCCGCGTCCGCTAACGTTACAGTCGCGCTGCTGCCGCCTGGTTGGCTCGCGTGGGAACGAATAGGAGAGCGGTATCGACCACATGCAGCTGCAAAAAGGATCAAAATTTGCCCGAAATGTTCAGTAGCAATTTTACATAACACATTCTAATTACATAACAGGATGAGTCACTGACCCGAGGCAGACTTGAGCATTCGCATCTCAGAGCTGCAGAACAGCTGTTGGAGGGTGTGTGTGTGTGTGTGTGTGTGTGTGTGTGTGTGTGTGTGTGTGTGTGTGTGTGTGTGTGTGTGTGTTTGGAGAGAAAGCTGGAACGAGCAGGATCAGGGGAAGGTTGGGGAGGACGTGAGAACCGAATGAAACCGAATGAGACAGACCTCGGACTTTGGTGGGATCCATGAACGACAATGTGACAGTAGCGCAGGCAGCATGAGGGACATCTCGTGGACTGACGGAGAAAGAGAGCGAGGAGGGATGAAAGTGTGTGTGTGTGTGTGTGTGTCTGTGCGCGTGCGTGCGTGTGTGTGTGCGTGACGTCTGCTGGTGTGTGTCTGGAGGAATCCTCGGAAGCCTGCAGCTCGGGTTTGCCAGCCAGCCGCCGCTGCTATTTTTGTCAGGTACAGCAGGAGAGGAAGTCCTGATCCGGCAGGGAGGAGGAGCTGAGGTGGCGTAACCATCTCATACGTGATGTAGAGAACGCGTATGAGAACCGAGGCCTCACGGAGCCAGGACGGCACGTCGGACAGTTATTAATACAGTTATTATACAGCTATAATAACATCAGCATGCTAACATTAGCGGATTGATAGCGAGGGTCGCAGTCATGGCTCTGGGTGGCCGCCATCTAAGTATCAAAGCCCCGCCCACTTCAATTGCAAACTACAAAGTTTACTGCAGGGCAATTTTTTTTAGTTTTATGTTTTAGTTTATTTAGTTTATGTCTTTTTTAGTTTCATGATAATAGCATCCTGTTGAGGCGCTAGCATCCTCCTCGGATCGGGTGTCGGCATGCCCCACTGTACTATCATCCTCCTCAGATGTGGCGTTAGCATCCTGAACTGATGAACCGCTAAGCTCCTCCTCAAATGCAGCTCTTGCGTCCTCCTCCGTTGGGGTGTTAGGATGTTTGGTGTTAGCGTCCTGTACAGATGAGGTGCTAGCGTCCCTCTGGGATGCAGCACTTAGCGTCCTCCGAGTAAAACACAGGCGCAGGCAGTATTGACTGGATTATGACACAGATGCGCGCTGGCTGAATATGTATTGTCTTCTATTGTTTGTGTGTGTGTGTGTGTGTGTGTGTGCGCGCGCGCGGCACATACATTAGCACATCGGTGCAGCAAAAGGCCAACACATGCATATTTAAAACGGCACTTACTTATTTTTAATGATGTCTTTTGTAATTTTCGTTCAGTCGTGGGCTCAGTGTCGCTTTTGGTGAAATATCAACTCTAAATGTTTAATTAGTAATTATGTTTGGGTTTATTGAGGTTATTTCTTTTGACTTTTTTCAACTCGATTATACACAAGATAATGAGATACGCAGTTCTCACTGCAGTTTTTTTCTCCTTAAGGTCTTGATTTGATATTCTCAGCAAAATTGAACACTTTTGGCCAAAATGCTTCAAATTCCAAGTCCCACCTCTTGAAATGTAATACCTTTCAGCTTTTAACGACAGAGGCAGGAGAATGAGACGCATCAGCTGTGTAATCGCCTGGATTATCTTAATCTGGTGGTCATCCCGCAATCGTGGTGGCGTCGTTGAACATTTAATCTTGTTTTTTTTTTTTGACATCTGCACCTGAACCGCAGCTCATAAAACGTAACGAAAGTTTCATCTGCGAACTCATCCATGTCCGAGCTGCTGAAGTTTGAAACAAGACGACCCTTCGCCCACCGCTGAGATCCCATACCAAAGCCCGCCAAGAACCTTGAAATTAAATTAAATTTGTCACTGTATTAAATTGAAATTATGTTGAAAAGGACTCAGAAATCACTGAGTTCTGTTTCTATAAATGCTTTTTTTTCTTGAAACTGGGGTTATTGGGGGGGTTATTGCAACAGCCTCAGCGCTAATCCCACGTTAATCTCTGACCTTGACGCGGTTTTGATTTGAGATGTAAGGGGGCAGTGAAGGCGTCGCCGGCCGCTTGGATTTTGAAGGGCGTCAACCACGTCATGGATCCGTCCAATGAAAAGTCGCGCTAACCAGTAACAGTTTAAACATAGCTGGCGCCCTCTGTGGGAATCAGGTTTGAAGAGCAGCAGCAACCTCGAGGTTCATGAAAATAGCACTGCCTTTTTCATCTTTTTCAGGGGGGCATTTTCTTGCAGGCACGATAGAAACAGGCCACGGGCCGGTTCTGGCCCCCGAGCCTTATTTTGCCAATGTGTGATTTTGAAGAGCGATTGTGCGCCTGAGTGATTGGACCCACCACTTGTCCATAAGTGGGTCAAAATTGACCAGTATTACAATCAATGCGTTTTTGTGCCATTTCTTAAGAATCATCATTTATGTTGTGCCTCGTGTCCGCACCCAAGATTGATTCCATTTTTGAGTTAAACTCATTTTTCACTTTTTAACATTCAGAACATGTAAACATTTTGAACAATAATAACGGAAAATGTGAAAAATTGATTGCGCGGAACACAGAGATAGAAGAATGTTAACAAAACATAACACAAATTATTATTCTTACCAAAAATGAAAAAGAAAAATTACAGAAAAACGCATTGATTCTAATACGGGTCATTTTTTTAACCAACTTATGGAAGCTTGTGGTGGTCATGCAAAAAACTAAAATTTAAAAAATGTATATAAGGTAAATTAAAGGGACATCCTATCAAAGGAATATCCGGAACATGAAATGCTAACAATTTTTCACCACGAAGATATCGCAGGCGCCGTTATGCCGCCGTCGATTATTTCACATTAAAAGCCTTCCAATCTCACGAGTTTGGCCCGTTCTCGGCACCCTTTTAATGGCGTGACAGGAAGTGTCGCGTCGAATCGGCACAGCAGACGTTCGGCCGCTAACCGGCGGAAACCGCGTTTCCTTTAATCTGAATTTACGCGGCTCTGAGACAAATATGATCTTTCATAAAAGAATAATTGCGTATATAAATTAAAGAGCTCCATTTTCTGGGTCTCTGCATTTGAGCCAGAGCGCTCTATTAGAAGGTGGTAGATTTGTTTTTCCGCCTCATGTATTTAAAGTTAAAAAAAAAAAAATCCCCAAATAAAACAGTAAAAAACCAGTTTAGGGTAAAAATGGGAACAAAAGTTTCAAACATACACGCGAACACGCCATTTAATTATTTTCCAATTTCCTTTAACGTGGGCCAGCGTCGTAATAGCGGATTATTGACTGGAGGAGCGCGTGTTTGTGTGGATAAGAGTGCTGCCAGTGGCTGCACAGCAGGCTCGGATAATGGCGTGTGTGTGTGTGTGTGTCTGTGCGTGTGTGTGTGTGTGCGCGTGTGTGTGTGTGTGTGTGCGGTAAGCAAAATAAAGATGTGCCTGAAGGGTGGAAGGTGGAAGAGAAGAGGCAACGAGGAAGAGGAGAGCGTGTCGTCAGTCGAACGAATGGATGGAAAAAGCAGCTCCTCGCCTGCAGCAAACAAACACACACACACACACACACACACACACACACACACACGCTATCCAGCCATGTAGCCGTTAACTTGGACTACAGCGGTTTTTCTCCGTCCTCCGTGAGAAGTGAAGGGACGACGGTTTTATTTTGAAAACGTGCGCGGCGTCCGGCCGCAGCGGCGTTTGGCCGCAGCGGCGTTTGGCCGCAGCGGCGTCCGGCCGCAGCGGCGTTCGGCCGCAGCGGCGTTCCCTGATTTGTCATCATGCTGAAGCACAAGCGTTCACTTGTGCTTGCGGGATGAAACAAATTCGTGACGTCGCCGGCGAAAGAAATCTCGTGACA
>CAAKHG010003205.1:16948-29050 GCA_901007715.1 Dactylopterus volitans
TTTTATATGTAAAGGGGTCTACTCATAGGTATTGTTGATGTTATATGAGCAGATGCTTTTGAGGTGATCTAACCCTAACCCTCAGAGAGTGTAAAAAGAACGTTAGCCCTGAAATGAAGATCTAAAGATGTTCGAGCATAAAAGTAGTTTATTTGATCTTAATAATGCTGAATTCCCCTCCCTCCAAAACGTCAAAACTTCTTTCTTCGTTTCCTCTAAAGGTCTGCTAATAATGTTACACCATCCCTGCATCCCTCCATCAATGCATCCATCTGTCCATCCATCCATTCGTCCATCTATCCAATGTTGCATCCATCATCCATCTGTGCATCCATCCATCCATCTATCCTTGCATCCTTCCATCCATTCCTGCATCCATCATCCATCCATCCATCCATCCGTCCATCCGTCCATCCGTCCATCCCTGCTTTTTGCCCCTCCCCCCTCCCACTGGCATTAAAACATGGTGTGTTCGTGTTTCTGGCTCATCAAGCCACTGACCTGAAATGATTATCCACATGATCTACTACACTCCTCCTTCCTGTCTCCTCGCTCTCTTTCAGCTCCAGTGTTTGATCTGGGTCACATGTCCGGCAGCCATGACACCTTCGGCATCGGGTGTTGAATAAGACATTTACATTTTAATGTCACTACAGCTTCACTTCACCCACTAAATTTGGGGTTATTTTAGCATCTGGTGACAGATGGAATAACAAATCAAATTGGGACTATCTGTTTCTTTCCATCATTTGCTTTCAAAATAATTCATGGACAGAACAGTACATAATCACATGATTTGAAATACATATTTGATATGCATATTTTGATATGCTTATCAAAATATAAACTAAAAACCAGTTAAATCTTCCCATGATTAATAAAAATGGGTTTGTATGTGTTGCGGTTAGTTAAAATTGTACATGAATTATTGCACTGGAGCATTAAAATATAAAACCTGACATGATGGCCAGCAGCAGCAGCAGCAACAACAACAACAGCAGTATACTGACTGACAATAAGAAAAAGTCTCGAAAGACACTGACTTCATAATACACAAAAAAAATGCAAAACATGTATCTTTTGTTTTTATATGTAATCAATATTTCAAGACAAGTAAATAAAATAATCCACCTACAAATCTTTGTATTCATTCAAACATACTGTAATTGAAGAAAATATCACTCAAAATTGAGGAATCAGTTAACTTGTTTAGGAGATTAATATTTATTAGACTATTGGTTGATGAGAAATTCATTTTTTATCAACTTATTTTACTTATGTTTTGTAATGTGACAACACTGGTTGAAGAGATATTTGTCTGTACAACATAAATTACCCAAATAGACCCATTTTTTTTTAAATACATATGACAGACATTTAAATCATAATATGTTTGTTCTAGATTTTGTCCTCCAGCTCAAATACATAAATCTTTAATTTTAGGTCTAAAAAGAATTTTCAAGATGGCGCTACTGTGGTGGCAGCCTGTCAGTCAGCTCTACTTTGCTTCTGCCTTAACTAGTTTTTAACAACTCCTTAGGATTTCTATCTCGTTTTTAATCTTCCCTTTAACACTAACTAACTTCTCAACATCAAGTTTGGACCACAATACGCTCTGAACATGGAAGAATGAGATCGTACACCAGGGAGGAACTACTAGCTCTCAGGAGTCGAGCTGCAGCTCCTCCAAGGGCACTGCCTGCCGAAATCAAGCCACACAAGCGAGGGTCAAGAGCCCGAGTGATCCTAAGGGAGAGGAGGAATAAAAAGGACAATAAGACGTACCTGCCTTCCATTCTTATGGGGAACGTAAGATCGCTGGCCAACAAAACTGATGAGCTCTCTGCTTTGGTAGAAAATCAGAGGGAATAGAGCAAGGTGAGTCTCTTGTGTTTCACGGTGTCCTGGCTGAACCAGGCTATCCAGGAAAGTGCTATGGAGCAGGAGGGGTTCACCATGGTGCGAGCCGACAGGAACGGGGACGGCGGCAAAGCAAAGGGAGGCGGGCTCGCTGTTTTTGTTAACACAACGTGGTGTCACTGGACATGTCACTGTTAAAAAGCAGATATGTACTCCTGACATAGAGCTGCTGGCGCTGGGTCTCCAACCAAAATATTTGCCACGAGAATATCCCCATGTACTCGCCATCACTGTTTACATTCCACCAAGTGCAGTTCTGGGTAGAGCCTGTGACGTTATCCACTTATGTGTTGCGAGGTTGCACACTGCGCATCCCAGCACATTCATGGTGGTGAATGGAGATTTTAACCATGTGAATGTGTCAAAGAGGCTGACAAATTTCACACAGTATGTCAAGTACAAAACTAGACAAAATAAAACTTTGGATATGCTATACGCCAATGCAAAGGACATATACAGATCCACTGCCCTTCCGCCACTAGGGGCATCAGACCGCAACCTCATCTGGCTTGCACCATCATATAGGCCTCTCATCAAGAGGCCGCCAGCCACCACCAGGACCATCCAGCAGTGGTCAGAGGAGGTGGAGGAGGAGCTGAGGTTCTGCCTCAGTACAGCCGACTGGGAAATGTTCCAGAGGGTCCATGGGGAGGACATTGATGGTCCTGTAGACTGTGTGATGGACTATATCAAGTTTTGTGAGGAGAGCATTGTGCCCACTAAGAAGGTGCAATGTTTTCCGCACAATAAGCCATGGATCAATGGACATATCAAATCCCTGGTGAGAGAGAAGAGGAGGAGATTCAAGCGGTGGTGGACACATACAAGAACCTGGGAGTCCACATGAACAACAAGCTGGACTGGATGGATAACACCAAGGCTCTCTACAGGTAAGGGCAGAGTAGGCTGTTCTTCCTGAGGAGGCTAAGGTCATTTAACGTGTGTGGTAAGTTTCTGCGTCTCGTCTACCAGGCTGTAGTTGCCAGTGTCCTCTTCTTCACAGTGGCATGCTGGGGGGGCAGCGCTGGCGCAACGTGGGCAAGTAAGCTAAACAAACTGGTGAAGAAGGCGGGCTCGGTAGTGGGAGCCAGCCTGGACAGTCTGGAGGTGGTTGCAGAGCAGAGGATGAGAAGGAAGCTGCAGGCCATTCTGGACAACTCCTCCCATCCCTTAAATAACGAACTGGCGGGAATGAGGAGCACATTCAGACACAGACTTGTCCCTCCCCCCCAGACCACTAAACGTTTTGGACAATCTTTCATACCAACAGCCATCAGAATATACAACTAGACAGTGCACCCCAGATCAGGATGGGGGATCTGAGGAGGGACTAAGGTTTTTGCACACCTTGCAGCTTTGCACACAGACTTCACTCTTGCAACTTTGCACATGGACATGACTTGCACTTTGTATTCTTCTTATTCAGATTTTTATTGCTTAATTTATTTTTTTTAATTGTTAACCTTTTAACTTAGATGTTTCTGTTGCTGCCTGACAAACCGAATTTCACCCCACTGGGACAAATAAAGGTTTCATTCATTCATAAAGGTTTCATTCGTTTGAAATAGAGTTTTAGGGAAAGACCAGGTTTTGGGTTAAATGTTCCTAATTCTGAACTTTAGATGGCGTCTGTCATAATAAAATCAATGTGGGTGTGATCAGGTGACAATAAGTAATATGCAATATGATGAGGACGTCATCAGATGACTGAATTTTCATTACAACATTGTACACTAAGCGTAATGCAAAAAGCAGTTTTGTTGCGTGAGTGCATGGCTGGTTGGGGGATGTTGCGCCCCCCCCCCCCCCCCCCCCCCCCCCCCCCCCCCCCCCCCCCCCCCCCCCCCCCCCCCCCCCCCCCCCCCCCCCCCCCCCCACACACACACACACACACACACACACACACAGAGTCTGGTTCCTAGGAGTGTTTGTTGCCACTGTCACCAAGTGATGGTTCATGGTGAATTATTGGGTGTCTATAAACTATGAGGAGTGGGATAACTGCTGCTACCTAAATCATGCTCTGTTGAAGGTCTTGTCCTAAAGATGAAGTAAGGAGATGAACGCTTCCACTTATTCTTGATATCAAATTAACATAGAACATGATCGCTGGAGGCAGTGACATCAGTGTAAATACATAATCTACACTGGATGAGGAACACAAGCTAGTCTGTCTGCAGTTGCTTCCTCTAGGTCCATTAAACTCTTCAACCTCTGGCTGAAGTTTAATCCGCAGTGATCGTCAATCGTGCATCTTAATCCCTCAACTCTCTTTTCTGTTTTGTTCTCAAAGTTGCTGAAAAGCCTGTGAGATCAACCCAGCATGTAGCCCCTCCCTCCTGCTTAAAACTGCTTCATTGTGGTCAGTGAGCTGATTACAAGTGATCTGAGGACCAAGTGGCTTTAACGGCAGGAGGATGTGGCAGGAGGTCCTCGTCATGTTCTCGAAGGCAGAGGAATGAGCCCAAACCAGAGCAGTGAGGAGGCATCTCCCTTGCTCTTGTACCTTTGAGCTAAACTTAACATGCTTTAATGTACTTTTTTAATATCAAACACAAAGATTAGTGATGTAGGTCAATTATTTCTAGGTGATTGTGCTCCCTTGAGGATGATAACTGATTTGAATGAAAGCCTGTCTCAATCTAAAATTACCAATTTACACTCTAGAGTCAGAACTTGCAACCTGCACTGAAGTTACACTGACCGAGTCCCGATTACAGATGTTGGTCTGGTCTGAGAGGGAGGGGAGCAGCAGAACGGTTCTCTCTTCTTCTGTCTGGAGAACTTGTCTGTATTAAACAATCCTGGCACGATCCATGCAGTCACCTGAAGTGCTTTCAGGTGCCCAGCAGGGGGGTGTCACTCCACATGGACTCGACTGTAGGGTTGCAGCGCCTGTGGAGTTGGTGCCTTGCTGGGTTCCTGAATGCTCCTTTCTGTCTCTCTTTGGACCATCAGAGTCACTAATGAATCAATGAAGCGTTCAATGAGACCTGTGCTTCTGCTGCTTCCGCAGATACCCGCACTGCATAGCAGCTTCTCCCTCAGCACTCAACCATATTCATGTCATTGCAGCTGTTCAGTCACATGGATCCTCCACTTTTCAACTGTGCTGAAATTTTCACTAAAAGCTGAGCTGTAACTTCCAGAACCATCAGATCCAGTCAAGCAGCATCTTCTCAGTGATAAAAGCAGCTGACGTCCTAACGGCTGATAAAAAGCCTCAGAGCCACCGAGGACATTCAGCTGCTCTCAGCTGGTCTTATGCGCTGCTCATCATTGTTGTAGCCACGATTACAGCGAAGATCTCTGAAGAAATGATGCTCTACATGTCTGAAGCCTCCAAAATCAACAAAGCCAACATTTTCCCACAGTTCAAACTGGCCACAGTTATCAATTAATTCGAATAACAAACAAAATATATCACTAATTGATAAAAGTAAAATGATCTGAAATGCTGAACATGACGCAGTAACTGCAACCCCAGTGAGATGTGACTTGTGCATCCACCAATCACAGTGCTGCTGTCAATGTGCAGCCACACCAGCGTCCTCAGAAATACGGAAACACGGAAGCATGTTCACAGACACGCTTTGTCCGATTCACCTGAAAGTGCTGTGCCAGCCGGACAGCTGATCTACTTGATCACCCCAACCCCTCCTCTCCAGGATCGGGGATTACAGGACATGGATTTAGGAATTACACTTTTGTATTTCTTTCAGCTGCATCGCTCCTGCGGCCTGATTTGCTTTTTCCGACTGATCTGAAAGCAGGTTGAAGGCCTCAAATGCCACGTTCATATGAATTCCTCTGCAGAACGATGATTTTATCGCCAAATAAAAATGTGCATCTCATGACTGAACCTTAAGGTCACAACTTCTGAAATGATCGAGCACATTTAAATACATATTTTCCATCATCATAAGTGTTTATTTGTTTCTGAGTCTTGAATGTAATCTTGTCCATATGTGGATCACAAAAAGGGTTTTATGAAATATTCTTCTATGCAGCTGGAAAATTAAGTGTTATTGCAAATCTGAAATATCATTCATGAATCCATGTTGCTTTTCAAAACCTATCGATGGGACAGCAGATGACCAGTGGTTCCTACTGGTTCTCAATGTGAATAATGCACACATTAATTACTGATGGAGATGAATTGTGGAGGTGGCTGAACATTAAAATATCACAATGAAGAGACAGAATCACACGGAAAAGATTCACCCATGAGAAGAAATTGTCATGCAGATCTTCTAAAATGGAAATTAGTGTTCTCATGTTTTTACTGTGGCGTGAAATGAAAACATTTGGATTCATGATGATGACTCGCTGCTTCTCTGATCTTCCCAAATTCAGGCTTCAGTATTTACAATAGACTGAAAAAAGCGTTTTTGATATTACTATTATGAATTATTATTATTATTATTATTAACATTACTGTTATTTTTCATTCATTGCTCTGATGTCACTGAACTAGAAATGTACATGTGGATCCAGTTAGAAACTGTTCAAACTGTTTTTTGTATCTTTATAAATTTGATACGTTTGGCTTTTAGCTTGCTGGTCAGACATATTCAGAAACATGGTGTTACATTTATCAATTAATTAAAAAAAAAAAAAAAAAAAGCTAAATGTGACACTGCAACTGCAACCTGAGCAAGATCTGATGTGTGTGTCCACCAATCACATCGCTACTGTTGGCAGCCACGCCAGCATCCTCAGAAATACAGAAAAATGGAAGCACGTTCACACTCGCCAATGTGTCAAAGTCAGTCAAGCAGCTGCCGTCACGGTAACCACCGACACATACGCCGCAGCGCGGATGTGCCGGCACAGCCGCCGGGACCCACTCATGCATGCAGGCTGCTGGGAGCGTACACGAGAGCTGACACGTGCACGCACACACACGTGCACGCACACACGCACGCACGCACGCACAATGCGCAACAGGAAACACACAACACGCACATTCAGGACAATGTTTAATATTGACCACAGGCTGCTTTAACGCCCCCCACCTCTGCCTTCATGCTGCCACCGTCTTTATCGGGGAAGAATCCTTCTTTATTAGGGACAAAACCAAATTATTATTTAAACGAAGCATCAACCTTCTCCACTGAAACTTTGAGCTTGTGACTGCTATTTGAGTTAATTTTGCTTAATCGAATCACAGTAACCTGCTCACATGAGCGACGTCGCGCTTTGGAAGGAACTCTTCACCTGATGTCTGGTTTGACAAATCAGACAGACGATGCTACAGGATCCTGGACTGGACTCACCTTCATGTGTCGCCGCCGCCGCCTGAAACGCAGCAGCTCCTTGTGTTGGCGGGCAATGAAGTTGACGGCGGCGTACTCCAGCAGTGCCGAGAAGACGAAGAGCAGACAAACTGCCATCCAGATATCGATGGCTTTGACGTAGGACACCTGTTGGTGAGAGCAGCTGGCTTAGTTGCTGGTTGGGAAGCCTCATTGTGCAGTTATAGTAACGAAGACTGGATTTGTATTTTACCACAGTCACCGCAGAAGTGGGCGGTGTTATGTTGCCATGGCCACACATTGCGTGTGATGACCTGCAGAGCCAAGTGAATAATGATGGCTGCAGCTGCTGAGAGCCAAACCTCTCCATTCGCCCTTTTTACATAAACTACAAGTTCATTACAGTTAAGTTGTTGAAAGATTAAAAAGCTGTTTCCAAAAATATACAACTAAAAAATTGGTGAAAGAGTTGTTTGAATATGTCAAACAAGTACTGCCACGTTTATAGACAAGTGTGAAGTGTCTCACTCCAGACGAAGAATATGACAATCAAGACGTCCGACAGTGGCGCTTTTCTATATCTGAAGATCTCTTAACCTGCTCTGAGCCAAAGGGCAGCACCCCCTTTTCCTCCAAGGAAGGAGATATAAAAATATGAATCCATAAAGCAGAATATATTATAGTACACAATGTTTACTTAAATTCATGAACATTTTTTTTATCACCACATCGATCATCAGAGAGCAAATGGAAGCACATTAAAATGTCATTTTGAACTGCGAGGTTTGGTGGTTGAATCTCATCATCAGCTTAGGAACTCACAGAAAACCGTTCCACCTCAGAATCTGCCGGTTGTAATGAAAAGAAATTTTCACCACTGGGAAGATGATCCTGTCAGAACACTGGGACACATGCAGAATAGTGCAAATGTTTTTTGAAATTGGACGGAAAGAGGGGCTTTGGAATGGCTTTTTACTTAATGTGTAAAAAGGACATCTGAAAGATGAATGAGGAGAATGTGGAGGAGAAATGATGGTGTATGGAGGAGACATTATGGCGTGTGGAGGACGAATGGCGGCGTGTGGAGGAGGAATGCCGGTGTATGGAGGAGGAATGACGACATGTGCAGGTTTGAAGTCATTTTGTATGTCCATAGTAAATTAGATAAAGGTGAAATTTTGATGAAGATGAAATGTGAATCAAAATGTCAGCAGCTTTTGCATTTGATGAGTCTGAGGTGCAGCGAGATGAAGAAAGATGATCATGAAGCTAAATGAAGTCTGACTGGATGATGGTCTAAGTTCCATCATTCACCTCCTGTTCATCTCGCCATCTCTACATGCAGTTCCTCCAAGCAGCCTGAGGGGGTCACTGTTCTATGACTAAGAGAAAATCTTCAATCAGCCATTTAAAATCCAAGTAATGTGAGACTTTAGATTGTTTTCATAAACACACAGTGCTCATCTTTGCTTTGTGGCTTCGTGATTTGTGCTTCTGTGCTCAGAGTCTTATAGGGTAAGGGTTAAATATGTATTTTTTAACGCCTCAATGATTCGGCGAGAGCTGCTGACAGCGGCTGAAGGATCAAGTAGTTCATTTGGTTTGACAGTGATTCAGACAGAAAGATAGAGGAACATCTGAAATCAGATTCCAGCTTTCCCCGACTTTGAGTGATGTTATGTTTTGAATTTCAAACAAATTTTTCAGGACTACAAGAAGCCTAAAAACATAACTATTTTTCCAGATTTTGCTCAGAAGAAAGGGTAATAGTTTCTTTCCTTTCAATAAAATCTTTTCATATGGGTTAAGGTTCAAAACCATTTCCACTCCATAATGCAGCTTTGGTCCTCATTATTACTGTAATCTGAAAAACTGGAGAACCACTGAACATCAGGGTGGTTTGAGGGCTTCCAATTACGTTAAAGAAGCAGAAGCGGCAGAGATGCTTTGGCTGCTTCCATCAGTCCGAGGTATCTGCAAGGACCACCTTTTTCTTTGTGTCCGTGTTTAATGTTCAGGAGCATAACTGAAGAAAACCACATGAAGTAGGAAGCAGTTCTTCCATGTTTGGCACTGGGAGAGCCCGGATCTAGCAAACTGGGCCAGTTCAGGCCGCGACCCTGCCGGTCCACTCTGAGCTTGACAACTTCTGACAAAGTGACCAGCGGCGTTTAGGGTTAGCGAAGGCGGCGCTACTGCACTCACGCTTCACAGAACAATGTTCGAAAGGAAGATTAAGCCAATCAGCTACAGCTTCTACTCTGATTGGACCACTAATCACATGACGGAGTGGCTGGTAACGAGTTGAAAATGTGGCACAATTTTTATAGCAACAATCTTTCTATTCACAGTATTTTGAAACAAGTTTAGAAAAAGTTTGGGTGGTTGTTTTAAGGGTGTGGCCAAAGGAACAATGGCATATGGATACAGGATTGTTTGTGTTATCTGAACGACTCTCCTCTGGCTGCGCCGATTACATAAACACGGACATGGCGGCTGCAACTGCATCCGCATCAACATGTTGAATCACCGCAGGTCACAACGGAAAGGTGGCATGTCTCACCAGACTAGGTCTCTCTAGTTTAGTGCTAGTCTCACTCTCAAACCAGTCCTCTCTGGCAGGGATAGGAATGTTTGCAGCTTCCAAGTCGTCTCATCTTCATGTACAGTCACCCATTGTTCCTCATGTTCCTGCCACGTTCCATCCACTGCTTTCTCCATACACTCCAGCTTCCATCCACCAACCATCTTTGACCATCAATCGCTGTCGATCTGCGTCTGTTCACGTCCATGAACAACCAGGAGACTTGGCTGCTTTGTAAATGTATTCTCTCTTTCCATCTTAAGACTCCACCCACCATGAAGCTGCTTCTGCTCTGTTTCTTCCGTTAAAGAGTTTTTCCCATTGTTTGCTCACTGAGGAAAACTATATATAAAATTGATTTGAAAGATTAATGTTTTACAATTCAAATCATTGTGTTCACTTTAAATCGCATTATTTAGAGCCAACGGTGTTTCTGGTCACTTGGAGAAAGTGAAACTCACTCAACACTTACAAATCATCACCTTTTTAAAGTTGAGATGGCTGCCTTGACAACCAATGAGACGGCATCCCACAAAAAAAAATGGAAATGATCTACACACGTCTCAGTGCCACAGAGTGCTGCGACTGAAGCTGAACCCAGACAGTCGGCTAATTACTGTGCATAACGCAGTCTGTGCTTAAATATGTCTCACCACATGTTATGAAAATGACTAACTGCTAAATATCACAACAGATCGGTCAAGGCTTTTGAATGATAATCATGTGATCATTCAGGAGTGCCTGCAGCCACCTCCCCGGGATTCTAGCTGCTAAATACATATTTGACCTTTGACCTTTAATGGCATCAGCAGCATGAAACGTGTCACTTCAGGTGTGGAACATCAAGGTTCATGTAGCCGAACAGCAGCGCTGACGTGTCCTTCTTCCTACTCTTGTCTCCTTTCCTAACCTTCTTCATCTTGCCCCACTTGATATGGTGCAGCTGTGTTTGTGTGTGTGTGTGTGTGTGTGTGTGTGTGTGTATAAATGCTATCAATCACACACTTGTGTATGTGTGTGTGTGTGTGTTTGTGTGTGTGTGCCCACCTAAGCTCAGCTGTGCAGTGTGATCATTATTGTGACAGCTGAACTGCAGAGGAATCACGGTTCACTTGTTCAATTTTTAGAGCGCATGAAGCACCTAATGTCAACAAACACACCACTCTGTGTGTGTGTGTGTGTGTGTGTGTGTGTGTGTGTGTGTGTGTGTGTACGCGCGCGTATGCGTGTGTTTGGGATTACAGCTTCTCTTGACATAATTATACAATCCCACTGGCTCACGCAAACTCTGACTTTTTTTTATTTAATCTGAAAATCCCGGTCATGAAGAGATTTTTGTTTTTTTACATGATTTTTCTCATCTTTCTCTGCTAAAACTTCCTCAATCAAATGTGTTTCCCTTTTTCTTTCCCTCTTTTCCTGCCATCTAACCCTTTTTCTTCTCCATTTAACATTATTCACTCATTATTCACTGAAGCAGATGTTTTCCATCTCTCCCTTTCATCTATATTTCTTTTAAGTCCTGTTGGTCATCTCTCTTTGTTTTTATGAAATGTAGTTACAATTAAAAAAAGTACAACTTGATACAAAACAACCACATGCCTCACGAATGCTGCTACAGGTGCTCACCTTGGGCAGGGATGCTCTGGAACCAGAACTCTGTGTGGTCATAGTCAGCACTGTGGTGATGCCCAGACCCACCCGGGCCGGCGCTGCATCCATGTTGATCCAGAAGGAAACCCAGGAAAGGATGACGATGAGCAGGGATGGGATGTACATCTGGATCAGGTAATAACCCATCTGACGCTCCAGGTGGAAGCGAGCCTCAATACAGGTGAATTTACCTGGAGGGTTAGAAGCGAGCCAGATCAGAAGAGGAAGAGGAGAACACAACTGACTACCACTGAGTTTAGACCTGAACTCTGGCTTTACTGACTCGTAATTAGTACCTCAACTCTGGCTTGCCACCAGGTGAGCTCTGATACTTCAGATACTTCGGTTCATCATGGCGACAGGTAAATAATGGGCAGAACCTTCATTTTCATGCACATGTATGCGGACAAAACATTTATACAGTAAGAAGAGAAAAAATGAACCATTTATGAATCATTCAGCAGACAGACTGAACTTCAAGTTTCACCAGTCAGTCTGTGTTTGTACTCGTATGACCATGTCAGTGCTGGAATGAAGGTCTGGATGGGTTTAAAGGAAGCTGGTGGTTGAGGTTAAAGGTCATGCATGCACCACACACACACGCACGCACGCACGCACGCACACACACACACACACACACACACACACACACACACACACACACACACACACACACACACACACACA